>BRDA01003697.1:61608-86064 GCA_036984385.1 Crenuchus spilurus
TCTTACACCTCAAAATGTTCAAATATGAGCCGTGCTGTATATGTGTTATTATAACCTCATTTTCATTATTATGCAGCCTATAGACTCATTTTCAATTTAATACATTTTTTTTAAATCTTTGAAGCATCATCATATGATTATTTTGTAAACATAGGCATGCTGCTAACTTACTCATCACAATATATTGAATCGTAAACGTTTACATGTCACATCGCAAGGTTCTTAATAACACACAGCCCTAGTGCTCAGAAACACTATTCCACTTTTTTTGACAGCATGTAAAGTTAACGTTCTCGTCTGTGTCTCCAGATTGCTCGGCAACAGCAACAGCTTCTGCAGCAGCAACACAAAATCAACCTCCTGCAGCAGCAGATCCAGGTGTGTCTTCAAGTCTGTGTATGTGTGCATGCGTGTGTGACGTCACCCTCTTAACAATGGGCATTCATGGCAATCAGTTCTGGTTGACAGGTGTGAGCAGATACCCTGTAAGCCCACACACACTCACGTACATATATACATAGTAACCATCACTATCAGCTGAGAAATCAGTCCACCAATCAGCAATCAACCCCCCTCCACCAATCACAGACAAGAATCAGCCAGGCTGTCATGTGGCAGGCTTTTTCGTCATTGACTGCTCAGCTAGTGGTTCCGCTTTCATGACTTTAAACCTTAAAGACCTAAACATTTGTGTCATGTTTTAATGATCTATTTAAAAAGGTTTTTTGTTACAATATTACTTTATATATCAAATCACGTTTATTGTCGCACCACATTTGCACTTAAAAATATATGCACAAAAATACACAAAATATATACACATTTATATAATATATATTGCAGTTTTCCCAAATATACACTTGACAGATATATAGAGCTGTGCACAATTCCATATATATATAGTGTCAGTGTGTATGTGCATTTACAGGTGTGTTCAGTACGAGTAGAGTCTGTATTGTGCCTGTAGGTCATTATAACTCTGGTCCAGTTCCGAGCTGTAGTGTCCAGCCCATTGGCCGACAGACCAGTTCTGCTGGCAGTTGTGAGAACATACAGTGGCTTGGAGTGTGTGGAGACCTTCAGAAGCCTAGGTGTGTAGATTAGAAGGTTTGGGGGCTGAACCCCGGTGATATACCAGGCTGTATAATAGCTTGATGAAGGTGTAGAAATGAGTGAAGTCTCTTTATGGTTAGCAGGTGTGTATAGTCTCCTTTCGACTGGAAGATCAGTCTAATTTGGTTGTTAAAGTGAGACTTAGTCCTGAAGCTGGGCCTTGCCAGTGTTTGGCCAGGAAGCTACATCACACTGAGGCTATTCACACACACACACACACACACACACACACACACACACATACATTCTCAGACAGTCCCCCAAACTGGACGATAGCCATTTTCTGTTTGCCTGCCTGTATGTGTGTGTGTGTGTGTGAGTGTGTATGCTTGTGTGTGTGTGTGATGCAGCTGTGTTTGTTTGTGTATCTGTACATGTACTGTAGAGCTAAGATTGAATATGTCTAAGTATGCATGTGTGTTTATGTGCCTACTTCAAATGTGTATCAGTGCTGGCCAGCAGTGTGTGCGTGTGCACCCGTTGTGTGTTTGGAGCAGCTGTGTGTGTGCGTCCGCTCCAAAAACACGTCCGCTCGGGTGCTTCAGAGAAACGACCCTCAGAGAAACAAAGCTCCTTTTTCCCATGACTTCGCAACCTTTTCCCAAACAAGCATCTCTGCATTCAGCCCCACGGAACAATAGTTTCTCACACTGACCAGACAGAAGAGAGCCTCGTTAGCAGCCAATCACAGCACTTTATCAGCCCCGGTTCAGCTCGTGGTGCTCACATTTGTGCTCCTAACCAAGACAAGAGACAAGCGCTTTAGCGCCGAGTCTGTTTGGTGTGATTATTGTATGAAAAAGTCATTTTTTTGCATTTCGGGCGCACTTAAAGTCATCAGTTTCATCTGTGGACCCTGGCAAAGGGCCTTTTATAGTGAATAAATTACAATAAGGCTGTAAAATATGTTAATAATGATAAATAAATATGTTTTGCTTTATAGATGTATCAACAAGCTGTTCGTTCTGTTGTTTTGCACTTTTTAAACTGTATTTTTGGCAAAAATGTGAGACGATGCTCTTAGAAGTTGAGAAAAACTGGTTTCTGTTTGCTTTCTCGTTATACAATAAGTATTTACTGTCAATTGTCACTAAATCTGCAGGTTCTATTTGCCTTTTTACATTTATTTATCAAGAAATGGCTGTTTCTTGACATTTTTTTATTTCGTTTTAATTAAATCACTCCTACCTACGAAGACTGAACATTATTAAAGTTTAGCCCTTTCAGCACAACTTCACTGAGCTGATAAAAGTTATAAATAACTGTCATTTCATTGCTGCTTTCACCATCACTGTCGTTTACTGTGACTTTGAGGGGCTCTTCCATAGTGAGTGCTGGTCTGAGTGAACTGCACTGTCTGACTGTATGTTAAGTTCCCATGTATAAAACTCACACTTCAGCAGAGCTCCAGCAGAGAATTTGAAAGACTTCCTCTGTGTGGAAACTTGGTAAACTCTTCTAGTCAAAGCTACCTCCATGCACACCGTACCCCCCATCACGGGCCACTTTGTTCGGCTCCCCAGGGACAGCACGCACATGCACATACCGAGCGTCGCCTAAACCATCTTTGATTCTCATTAAAACCTCCACTCCTCGGACCCCTGGCACTGCCACCGAGCGAGCCGCGAGAGGGCCCGCTTTGGATAAAAAGAAAGCACCTGCCGAGCGGCCGTAGGCTCACACGAGGCATCAAGGCATGAAATGCAGGCCATCTATAATACATTTCCACACTTAAGACGAGTCGTAATAGCGAGGCAGGCCTTTAGGCCTCCGCTGCTTTTTATGAAAGCCTCGCTCTTCCAGCATCCACTTCCTCCCTTCGCCCGCACCCTCGTTTTCTCATTAGCACTTTTTCTCAGCACACCTCCTCCAGCTCCGTAGGATGCCCTGACGGTGTTAAAATCTTTGTCTCACCCGCGCTGGCTGGGTTTGCACCGCTCGCCTGGCATGAGGCCTCTTCACTGGCCAAGCAGGAGTCCAGCGGACTGACCGGGCCACCCACGAGGAAGCGGATGGCTAATTTGAAGCGTGCCGTGCGCCGTTTAGCGGGGCTTGACTTTAACTCAAAGAAGAAGAAGGCGTAGAGGAGCGAAGGGCCTCAGCAGCCTGACGTTTCAACTAACTTGTTTAAGTCTTCAGACATAGGGGCGACGGCGGCTAATGCTGGCTTATAGAAATCATATTAGAGTCAACCTAGCGTTCTGTATCCTAACCCAATAAAATGCAGCTCCACGAACAAACTCATACATGGTCGGGGACAACTCAAGCGCCTCTGGCTTCTCGGGACTGTAAATTCATTTTCCCATGGATGGATGGAGTGTGGAGAAGAGAGAAAGAAAGGAATAAAGAAATAACAGACCCCGGTAGCGCAGAGACGACACACTCATAAACACTAGTCCAGGTCCTGCGCACAGGAGCGGCTAACCCAATTGGCTGTGTAATTGTTTAATTTGTCTCATTACACCGGAATGAATGTAATTGGTGTTTTTCCTTACTGCAGCAGCAGAGCTGGTTGTGTGTGCTGGGCTGAGCTTTTTTATGGGTCTCTCATAATTATGAACACAAGGCCCATATAGATGTCAGGCTGATATTGGTTCAGTAATATGTTACTTTATTTCATAAAGGAAAGCTGCTGAAAAACTTAACTAGCTGGTTATATTCAAGATTTCACAGGTTAGCACTTTATTTTTATTTGGTTGCTGACTCTACACAGTAAATCTGCCAGTGTTAAATCAACACTATTAGAGTTAAATTAACACTGAGGGTGTCAAAATGTAACACTCTCAGTGTTAATTTAACTCTAATAGTGTTTTTTAACACTGGCAGATTTACTGTGTAATATAAAGACTATAATGCTGACTGATTGCTGATGTAGTCGTACATCAAAAATTAAGAATATTGAATAAAATTTAATTGGAAAACTTAATTTTTTTATATTAATTACATGTAATGTGACCTTTGAGTTAGCTCACATGTTGGCCAATCAGTCATAGTAATATGATGGTCATTAATAATGTTGGCACTGTGGGCAGCTGTCGGGAATCTCCATAAAGCTTGTCAGCAGATGGAAGCATGAAGTGCTCTAAAATCACCTGGTAGGTGTTGACTTTGGTTGACTGGTAGGACTAAACACAGTGGACCAACAGCAGCATCTCAATTCATCACAGACTGCAGAAACTGCACACTGGACTTCGGATACATTGGATTGAGTGCCTCACTACTACTCTTCCTCCAGACTTCCTTCAGTAGATGAGCTTTTAATGTTGTCATTATTAAACCGTTGCACTTCTCCCCAAGCACTTCTAGTTTGCTTCACGCTGTCTTAATAAGCCACGCTTTGAATGATTTATTAGATCTTTCAGTGGTATCTGAAATGCAGTCGAGTTGATGTGTAAGAGGAGGGAGTAGACGAGGATGTTGTAGTCTTTAAACCTTGAGCGACTTCCAGTATTTCCCAAGTCTGTGGATCCTTCTGCCTTCGGCTGTATGTAAACAACATGTTTATCAACCCCATCTGCCTCAAGACAAGAAAGACGACTTATCAAACGCAAAACATTTGCAAGAACATGGCACACCTAAAATCTCGGTCACTGAATGTTCACTGCAGCATCAGAGAAATATGTCAGATGTCAGATTGGTCCAATCAAAGCAAAATGATTAACCTTCCCCATCGTTCTCTTCTAATCCCCTCCACTTGTAGCATGTAAGTCTTAAGCAATCATCTATTCTCGTTGGTACCTGTACTCTGCAGCACGGTAGTGGAGACGCGTTCTTCTCCGCCACGGCGGCTTGCCAGCTAATGGGAGCTATTTGAGGAAGGACACACAGGCAGCGGAGCAGATGGGCACTGCGCTATGCCCACCTACGGTGGCCGGCTGACGCACCGCCTGCACTCCCGCCTAATGGAGGGCTAATAAAAGGCAGGCAGCGCCGGCGCAGGCCCGCCACTCAATTTCATTAGCCGCTAATCAGCCAAAGGTGCCCTTGGCTCACGGAAAAAAAGGGCCGAAAATAAGGAGCACGTGGAAAAAAGCGGACGGTTGAAAATGGAAGTGTGTCAGCAAGCCCTTTTGTTTTGCTGTGTTGGGGGGAAGGTTTCGGTTGTGGATGAGGTAAGGTGAGGAGTGATGAGGGGATGAGGGAAAACGGGGAAGCTGTTCATGTGATTTCAGACACTTCCTAATGGCCTGCTCTTCTGAATCTGTGTGAATCTGCGGCGATACAAAGACGCGAAGCCTCTAAGGAGCGCCATTAGATCCGTGTGTAATTATTTACTGATCCTATGGAGCCTGTGGCTGTGGCACAAATGGACTGCTGCGGTTTGGCTTCCTCTTTTCACATATTAATCTTTCACTCTGTCAAAGTAGGTCTCACTTAACAAAGTCCACAGGGAGAGGAGGATGACTTTCGGTGGCTGTTTGGGAGAGAGTGTGGTTTACGCAGCTGTAGCAGGTTGGCGGGCATCACTTGTGAGTGGTTTGAGGACGTGTGGTCACTTAAAGGTGATTCCTGGCTTTTTCCTTGATTCTTCTGTGTTCATAATACGCAGTAAATCTGCCAGTGTTAAATCAACACTATTAGAGTTAAATTAACACTGAGAGTGTTACATTTTGACACCATCAGTGTTAATTTAACTCTAATAGTGTTGATTTAACACTGGCAGATTTACTGTGTAGAGGTTAACTGGTCCACTATGGCATTGATCTGTACCACTAGGAGTAGTTGGCATCAATGGTGCACCAACAGTGGTAGGAAAAGTCGATTCTTGATGCACCTTCACTACGGATTCTTTACAAAGTTGATGGTTTTAGAGATGCTGCCTTCACCATGCTTCACCTGGGGCCCTACCATCCCTCAGGTAGCATCCTTTGCCCATGCACTCACTCTACTACAGCTGACTGGTGTGATGTGATGTTTGTGATGTACCAGAATCCCCAGACGACAAGTGGAGAACGATACAGAATTGGGGGTTTATACTGAGCTGTTACAGTACAGATATTTGATGATTTAATGACAAAGGTTGGCGCTTGAGTGCATAATTGATGTACTTTTACGTATTGCACTGTTACAGAACCTACAGTCTGATGCTTTGGTAGTTTGACAGTTTTTCACCATAAAATCTACAGACATGTTTTACAGCATACAGCCGGCTAGACGTTAAAGCTAACGGCCTGTGCTCGCAAACAGAAAGCTAACACGAAGCAAGCAGCCCGCGAGTCCGCCACTATCCAGCACAAATTAATTACTGGTTGTATGGCTACGTGTCCCCTCTTCAGCGGCGGGTCACGGAGGCCCGGCTTTAATTGCCGGAGCATATGGCTGGAAACAGATTTTAGCTGTGGGACCCACTCTCTCCGCCGCCGCTACTTCTCCACTCTCTCAGATGTGCGCCATATTGTCAATGCTGGCAGCTATTGTTCCACTCATTTACTTCACAGAGCTAATTACTCCCTAATAATAACTTTACCTTGGAGTTTTTTTCTCTCTCCTCTGCCAGCAAACCTGTTCACACTACATATGTTAATTATCGGCACATCTTCATTATGTTCAAAAAGCTTTAAGTTCAAGCTGTGCCGCCTGGCGAGAGACTCCGAGTCAGTTTGCTGCCAACTTTCCACTTTTTCCTCCGTTTATTTCTTTAAATATTTTTATTTTCTCTCTCTCTCTCTCTCTCTCTCTCTCTCTCTCTCTCTCTCTCCTCCCTCTCTTATACTGCTTATGAAAAAAAGTTCCTCTCTCATGTTGTCTTCTGAGCTGCATCTTTTCTTTTCTATTCTTTTCTTTTTGCATCTTGATTAGAAGACTTTGCAGAGGCAGCGTCTGCATTTTATCCTCCCCGAAATGTTTGCTGAACGTTGCGCTGGCGTTATCTGTACGTTGACATCAGAGAGCCGAGAACGTCGCAGTGAGCTTTCAGATCGTCTTCTTTTTCATGTAGAAGTTTATGAGGATCAGATCAGCTCAGTCTGCCCAGTAACAGCTCACACAGGCTCATACACTCCATTACAACAGCTGTACGCTCTTAATAACGAAGGTTCTTTGATTTGTGCAGGTTCTAGGCGGGGGATCTGTTAATGGTGTAGAATCTGCATATTTTCTTAAACAAACCAGCCATTAGACAGTTATTTTATTTACATAGAGCTAGTGAATCATTCTCAGTGACACTGATGTGGTGGTGGTGTGTTAGTGTTTGTTGCGCTGGTACTCTGCTTTGTTGGTCCACCTTGCAGAAAGTTAGAGACCATAGCTGCACAGTTTGTTCTTCATTGGCACATTGTTGGGATGATAGTATTGAATGCTGCCCCTCCAGCAGTGACACTGAGGTGCTTAAAAACATCAGCAGCTCTAACACACCACCACCACGTCAGCATCACCCGCCAAATATCAGCCGCTCTGTGAGTGTGTATTGTAATATACTGCATGTGCCAGTCCAGTCATTAAGCACAAAAGAAAAGTGTTGATATTAAAGAGCTCTGTGTCAGGGACAGAAGACAGCCTCGCTTGTTTTCTCAGAGAGTGAGCGAGACGAGCATTACAGAAAGCAATAGCCAGCTGTTGAAGGGCAGGATTAGCCGGGTTTAATGGAGCCTCCAGCCAGAGCGGCTTGTGTTCTCCACAGTCTTCTGGAATGTTCTGCAGGATTCGGGGGGCGCAGGCTAAATGGCTGGAATGAGAAACAGAGAGAAAGGCCGTGACAGCGGCGGAAGGATATGACCACAGGAAAACAAATTCACTGTCTGACCACATTTATAAAGCCTCCTCGTGTGTGTGTGTGTGTGTGTGTGTGTGTGAGAGAGAGAGAGAGAGAGAGAGAAAGAGAGAGAGAGATGCCCAGTACCCTCAGTTCATTGTAGAGCAGCTGTTGCGGTGATCTCTCTAAACTATTAGCGGCTTTACTGGAGTCCCATCGGATCCCCAAGTCTCGACCTCATTTCCCTTACTCTTTTGTTTCAGCTATCGTTAGACTCCCCCTGTAGACCCCAGCACTGGAGCTTTGGCTCAGCCAAATTTCTCAAACCTTTTTATGGCTTTTTGTGCTGATATGCACACATTATGATAAACCTTTTCTGCATTAAATACTTATTACACTCATAAACACCTATAATTCTTGGCTGACAGGGACACAAAACAAGCAGTGCATCACTCCTCTACTTGTTGCATTGGTTCTCAGTGAGATTTAGGATTGATTTGAAGGTTTTTGGTAGTTTTTAAGGTCTTATATGGCTTCTCTGTTCACTCCTCTCTCTATTGATCGAAGTTTAAGAAGAAGTCTTCTTATAGAATTGAGATTAGAGAACTTTTTTCCTAAACATTTGAAAAATGTTCATGATTATTTAGTTTCCATAAATAAAGGTGCTACAAGAGGTTCAAGTGATGCTTTATGTGATGCAAAGGTTCTTTACCCGTTTAAAGCTTCACTTTTTATAATATAACATTTTAATAATATACATTTATTATATAATACCTCACCAAAATCTAATATTTAAATGTGGTTCTTCTGTGACATCACTCAACAAACCTTTTATAGCATTTTTATATTTAAAAATGAAAAAAATTGCTCTTATTAACTATAATAAAATTATTTTTACTGTAGTATTACTATTGTAGTACCAACAGTATTTCTAAAATTATTACAAGTAAAGACGTTTTCATTTATCATATTTTTGTTAGACTGGCACCTTAAAAATGTAAAAAAAATAATAATGAGGTTCCCTAAAAATGTCAAATTCTAACAAAAGTTTTGCGCTATTTTCTGTTGGATACACAATAAATCTGCCAGTGTTAAATCAACACTATAAGACTTAAATTAACACTGAGGGTGTCAAAATGTAACACTCTCAGTGTTAATTTAACTCTAATAGTGTTGATTTAACACTGGCTGATTTACTGTGTAGGAAGATTCTAATGGATGAAGATATATTACAATGCTGCCATCTAGTGGGCGGAGGTTGTAACACAACCTTATTATATTTCATCATAAACCAATTCTCTGTTTTTGAGAATCGGTATAATAAAACTTAACATTGTGATACTGAAGTGTATCGATATTCAGCTGTAGTTTCCTGTTTCACGACTTTAATAACAACGTACCTACGACATAAGCTCCAGTCAAGTACAAACATAACAGTAACCAGAGAAAAAGAAAACTAAAATACACATACCACAGTATATTATATCGTAACTCCTGTATCGTGATATCATATCGATGAGCCCTTGTTCACTGAATAGATGCATTTATAAGACAGAAGACAGTTTAGTCTTTGTTTTAAGACACCTGTCCCCCGCCATCCATCCTTGCTCACTGAGCGCTGGCTGAGCAACAGTTCTTCTCATAGTCGGGTTGTTTGTGTTTAATATCAGGACGTGTTTAAACCCCCCCAGGCTTTTGTGAACAGCCTGACAAGCCTCTAATTCTACCTGCTCCCACAGGCTAACCTACATATGTGTACATGTGTGTGAGAGAGAGCAAACCTCCGGAGAGTGTGAGCTCACATTAACGTGGCCACAGACTCCAAGTGGAGATGCAGGCAGCACCAGAGGAGCATATGTCCAATTACGGGGCTGAAAGACAGAGCAGCAGTGCGGCGTTTGTGATTCGGGGCCGCAGGGGGGCCGGCGGAACACCGCGAGCGTCTGATCCGCGTGAGGGAGTCCCCGTCGTTTTGTGGTTCACCAAAAACGTAGGAGTAATTACTGAGCGGTGAGGAGACGAGAGGCTCCGTGAGCACTGCTGGGACTGAGAGAGAGACAGAGAAACTGTTCACTGTACACTTCTCACAGTTATGTCAGAAAAATCGAGAGCCTATGATACTGTTCTCTCTCTTCTGATAACAGGACCAGGACCATACTCATCATATGCTACTCGTCTATGAGCTTTTATTGCAGAAACAGGTCTCAGTCTATCATCCAGCACAGCTCATGTTACTGTTCACTGGGGCTGAATATCAACACACTTCATTACTGACTGTTACAGACACGTAATCCTGAGAAATGTTTATTTACAAATTCAAAAAGGAAAAATGTTACATTTAACCAGATGTTAATGAGATCCATTATGTTAAAGCAATTCATATCAAATTTGTTCAAATGTATCTGCAAAGCAGTTGAAGAGTGTGTTTACAGGAGAAGAAAAAAACTGATGTTGTTTTTAATGGAAGTCAATGGAACCGAACGTCTTTCTAAGTCATTTTGGGTCATTTATTTTAGTCCAGTCATCATGAAGTTTAGACACAATGTAAAGAGCAACAGGAAATTTTAAGTAACATCAGAAACTGAAAAATGTTTTCAGATTTGATTCACTTTCACACAAAATCTAAATAATAATAAGTAATAGTTAATCTATATGAAATAATTTAATAAATAGTAATAATCGTGATAAATATTACTATAAATAAAAATAAATAAATATATTGAGTTTTAGAAAAACACTATATAAATTGAACTTAAATTGATCTTTATTATTATTATTATTTATTATTTATTATTATTATTATTATTATTATTATTATTATTATTATTATTATTATTATTATCAAATAGTAAATCTATAACCAGGATTTGTATTTTTTGTTGTTTTTACTATACCGCACTTCACTATCCTCATCATCCAGTGTCAGCTCGGTCAGCCAGGTCTCCTGCAACAGGTCAGCTCACTCCGAGTCAATAATAAACACAAATGTGAAGCATAGAGGCATAGAGATCAGATCTGAGCAAAAATGAATGACGTTTGTGATGAGAGAGCATCGTTTTCTGTTTAAATTCATCATCTTTAACCGCTTCAGCTGTTCTCAGAGCATCCAATCACTTTAAATATTAAAGAGAACAAAACTTTTTCATCTCAGACCCACTGCGAGCTGGTTCGGGTTGATGTGGATGTACCGAACACGGCTGTGCCACGCTGTCCTCACCTCCACAGCTCTGTCTGAGAGTGTTCGCGTTGGTGCAGTCACTAATGTCACTTCTGGAGGCTTTGTGTTTTGCTGGCACTGCTCTCGTCAGCAGAACCATCTGTCCTCTCCTTCCCTGAGCCCGTGCGCTTCAGACTCTCTCCTTGCCAAAGTCACTGGCTTCAGTTTTTTCTTCTTCTTCTTCTGTCTTTCTCTCTTTTTTTAAATCCTGGAAACCTTGTGAAGTGGGATGGCGCCGTGCCGAGGTGTGGTCTTCTCGGCTGAAGTAGGGGCCAGATGTTATAGGAGTTTGTAGGCGATGCTCGGTGTGACACGGTGTGTTTGATGCTGACAGGCCTTAGACACTCAGGAGACAGGTTGCGTGTGTGTGTGTGTGTGTGTGTGTGTGTGTGTGTGTGAGAGAGAGATTATATCTGTTCTGGCTCCAGAGTCTTGGACTTTCCTGGTCTGCACCATCAAATTGATAAATGATAAAATGATCTTAAATGTAAAATAAATATTTCTCGTTTATGTTTTTATGCTTTTATATGCAGTTATTCACTCATTTTACCACTTTTGCACCATCATTCATTCACACACTGTACATTAGCTGTCTGTAATTCAGGCTGTATGAAAGGAGATATATAGTTGCTGATATAGTTAACCAGTCAAATATGTCAAATAAGCTGACAACATCAAAATGAGAGATATTCAATATTTAAAATAGATTTAAGATGATCTCACTTGGTAAGTGCAGTGCAGTGAGACAGCTGACCAACCTACCTCCATATCCCTCTCCAGCAGGTCCAGGGTCAGCTGCCTCCGCTGATGATCCCCGTCTTTCCTCCTGACCAGAGGACCCTAGCGGCTGCCGCTGCCCAGCAGGGATTCCTCCTGCCACCAGGATTCAACTACAAACCAGGCTGCAGTGAGTAGCTTCTCATCTTTATCAGACCAGAGTCAACTTCTTATGAAGAGACCTAGTCCTGGGCTTTGACTGTCAGTCTCTTGTTTAGTTGATGGAGGGTAAACATTAAAAAGCACAGAGGTGGAGGACAACTGATTGTAGGTTATATCACACCAAAGGCTCCTCCAACAACAGCTCCAGTGTTCTCCAGTTCTCCTCCCAGCTAACAGGGAACATATTCACAATGTTGGCTAATGTTATATAAAAGTCCTCTCAATGTTAGAAGCAAACGTTCTCTCATTAACGTTTATGGAATGTTCTAAAATAAACTGGTTGCAGACAAGATTGAGGTTGAGGAAACAAATTTAGGTTAAAGCAGCATTCCAGTTTTATCTCAAAACCAAAATCCAAAACGTTAGAGGAATGTTCTGAGACGTTCTTTAGAATTTTCAAGACAACATTTGTTGAATGTTAAATTGCCATTACAAATTAATTTGAAATGGTGGTCTGGAAACGTTCTTGTAACTTCAGAAAGACATTCAGGAAATGTTAAGAAAACTAGACAAATTCACATTGGGGGAATGTTCCAATGCAATGTTCCGACAACCAACATGGAAAGCTGGGGAAATGTTCTGAAATGTAAAAAAAATGTTATGTTCTTTGAATGTTTTCCAAAATGGTAAATTGTGATTGCAAATGAGGACACATTCACATGGAGGGAACATTCCCACATCCAAAATGGAACATAACTTTGAATGTTCTCAGAATGTTTCAAGACATTAACATTTATTGAAGGTTAAATTGTCACTGGAAATGAGGTTGAAGTAACATTCTGAGATTTGTAACTTCAGAAAATAACACATTTGCGTTAATGCAACATTCCCATAACTAAAAGGAACATTGAGGAAACGTTCTGGAACATAATTTCGAGTGTTCTCAGAACATTCCAAGACAACATTTTAAGACTGTTAAATTGTCATTGCAAATGGTTATGATGATGTTCTTGTCACTTCAGAAAGACGTTCTTGGAGTGTTAGGAAATTCATGTTGATCCAACATTCCTACAATGTTATTAGGAGAATGTTTTGAGAATGTAAGTTTGTTAGCTGAACTCCTGCAACTTTTTTGTCTTGGATGATTCAGTTTGTAGCATCACCAAATCTACTAGTTTGAATTAGTGATCATTGGAAACAGGACATTTATTGTACTGGAGATATTGGGAGTTAATTGGCTTGGGGAAATGCCAGTCTGGTTGACTGTTCTTGTGGTATTTGATGGTTCTGGCTGACTCTAAAGTCAGCTGTCTTGTGGTAAAAGAGTTTAAAAGGACACACTTGCCCATATTTGCACATGATGCAGGCTTTAAGAGACTTTTGAAGATGTTAATTAGTTAAAGCAGGTGTGTGATTGGAGCTACACTGTTCTGAAGAATTTGAGGAGAAGGGTTGGCGACCACTGGACCAGAGCCTCTGAAACCAGATCGGCTAAACCAGATTGTTCAGTCCGGCGAGCGTTGGACCGCGATGTCCTGTCTATTGCCTTTAATGAGATCAGCCAAACGGCAGCGAGGCCTGTCATCTCCTCTACATGACAGACTCTCAGTGTGCTGTGGAAACTCTCTGGGCTTTTGTGTCTTGAAAGTAGGAGTACGGCAAGGACGGAGGAAGAAAAAAAAGCAGAAAACTTCCTCTGGGGGTTTGCGTTTTTGGCCGTAGCAGTCCAACTGTGAAGCAATGTGTTGTTTACCGTGAGAGGCGAGTGTGGAGAGTGCCAGCAGGCTGCCGAACATGGATGGAGGGAGGGGAGAAGAGAGAGTGACCTGCCCCAGGTTGCCACACATTAACACGAACCGTCGCCAGGACGCACGTCCAAGCGCGCCTCGCGCAGGCGGCCTGACGCACGCCTCCGTTGCCACACACACACACACACACTCCCTCCCAAGACGGGACCTAGTCCTCGGCTCCAGCTCCGCCCACTGCACTTCACAGTTTCCCAAACAAGTCTCCCCCCTCTACACACATGCTTCCATCACACCCCCTTTTTTTAATTACTGCTAGCCACACCGTCGCGCACTGCCCAACTTTTTCAATTACGCCTGTGCTTTTGAGCGCCGGGCCACTGCAACCAAAACCCGAGTGGAGGGAGGGCCTTGACGAGGTCCCTCCGGCACGGGACGGGTCCGAGGGGGGACCTTCGGTTCCCACCCGCCTTCCCCAGAGCGGGACCGGCGAGGACCTGCAAACGGACCAAAAGACGCAGCCTTTCTGCGCCAAGAGCAACATGTTTGCTTTTCTTTTTCCTTTTTTTCTCCCTCCTCTCTTCTTTTTTGCTCTTTTGTTACAGCTGTCCCCAGGAGAGAAATAAAATAGCTGGAATACTTCTGTTTATTTAGGGACTGAGAAAGGAGAAGGGGGAGTGCTGGTGGAGAGCAAAAACACATCATCTCCCCAGAATACATCCTTGAACTGTGTCCAGAGCACTCTCTCGTCTGCTGGCCCGGCTTGTTTTTTAACAGGGGAGAGAGTTGTATGGGAAAAAATGTTTTTTTGGATGGTGCGATGGGGGCGTCTGGTTTATTGCTTACCGAGACAAGGTCCTGCTTCCTCCGGTTCTTCGAGAGTTCACAGGCAGACACTGCAGAGTCTGGGCCAGGGAAGCAGTCATGGGACTGTCCACCCTTAAAGTGACAGTTCAGGAAAAATTGTAAGAATGCCGTTTGAGGCATGTTGCACATTTTAACCCATTTGTGCCGTGAAATATACACATTCACACACTGGAGAGCAGTGAGCACACTTGCTCTGAGTGGTTACCAGCCCTGTTCACAGAGCCCGGGGAGCAATCATGAGTGGTGCTTTGTACTTTAAAAGCAATCCAGTCACGTTCTGTTGGTTCAGGGGATCAAACTGGTGACCTTCTGGTACCCACACTCCTCAACTTCTATTGTTTGTTTGGTACATTAGCTTTAAAAGTACGTGACAGTTCAACAAAAACATAATGAACAGGTCCTTTGATTTATGTTTAAAATAGTTTGTCATACTGTTTTCAGAATTTTGCATATTAAGTGAAAGTGGGTGTGGCACAGTGGCTTGTTGGTTAGTTCGCTCTCAGGACTTAGGTTTGGGATTTGAGTCCCCATCTGGGTTGAGTTTGTTCTCCCAGTGTGTGCAGAGGTTTTCTCCCACAGTCAAAAAACATGGAGGTCAGATGAATTGTTTACTCTAAATTGTCCTGTTGTGTATGCCGAGCGATGGATTGGCATCCTCTCCTGGGTTTAGCTCTAGTGTAATGCCCTGCACTGTAACACTGTAACCCTGACCAGGATTGACCTTTAGTGTTTTCCTATCCATGCAGTGAGCACACTTGCCCTGAGTGGTGAGCATCCATATACGCAGTGCCTGTGGAGCAGCTGGGCCTTACTCAAGGGCTCATAGTTGTGTGCTGTCAGTTCAGTGGATTGGACCAATGACCTTCTGGTCACAAGGCTGGTTACTTAACCTCACACTCCCCAGAACTTATTAGGTACATTAGCATACTTCGGCAAAAAATACTTGCCCCAAATGGTGGGCAGCCCTATTCGTAGTGCCTGGTGAGCAGTCGGGTGTTGGGTTGCTCAAAGGCATTTCAATCGTGGTTCAGGGGATGGAACAGGCGACATTGTGGTCACAAAGCTGGTTTTTTAACATCAAACTTCTGTCGTTTATTACCTTATAGCTCTGATGCTAAACTAAAGAAGCAATATTTAGACACTGAACATCATTTGTTTTCAGAACTATCGCTTGATTTGTGGAAAGCCATTTCTGACCGCTGGTCTCTTTCAGAGCTTGGCTGTCTACCAATAAGCAGACATGTCTCAGACTGAAAGGAGTCTCTGTCATTTCTGACCATCTCTCCTTCAACAAATCACAGCATCAGAGTCGCAGATGAAACTATTGACATCTATAATCGAAGTCTTATATTCTGATCCCCTTTATACAGCTATGGTCCGAACCTGCCAAGAAAAGCACCCAAGGGACTCGTATTCGGATTCCCGGCGCAGCCTCCGTACCCGCTGCCCACCCCTGCCGGCACTGACCTTTCTCCCTGACTGTGTAATTACAAAAAAGCCTATCTGCAGGTGGACGCTAATAAGCCCTTCTATTCAGGCGAGGAGCTCTGATTCATCAGCGCAGGCTCAGAGGCCGCTCGTCGGAGCCTGGGCCGAGAGGCGAGAGCCAACGTCTGCCCGTTAATTACCGGGCGTCTCTTTATCAGCGCCCGCGCCTTCGGCCCCTATTGTGCCGCGGGTATTAGAGCCGCGGCCGCACAATCACGCTTTCATTAGAGAGCGCCAGAGAGAGCACAAAGGAGGGCTTTGCGGATGAGCAAGAGAGGGAGAGAGAGAGGAGAGAGAGAGAGAGAGAGAGAGAGAGAGGGGAGGGGGAGGTCAGTGGCTCAGGTAAAACAGAGAGGTGGAGAGGAGAGGGGTGGGGCTCTTAGCTTTAGAGGACCTGAGGGAAGTAAGAAGTGGAGAGCAAAAGATGGGAGGAGAATTAGGTCATGGTCACAGGTAGAAAAGTGGGTAATGCTACTCATAATGCATAATGAATTCTTTTATAAAGCATTATAAGACATATATAACACCTAAAGCCTGTATAGTCACTTATATCTTACATATAACACTTATTCATATTATTTATGAATTTTTATTTATTTATTATTATATTTATATTCATTTATTATTTATTATTTATATTATTTACTTATTCATAAAAGCATCACGCATAATTTATACTGCATGTATTATGTGTTATGATGCATTTTAGCACATCTCAAATTATGTATTTACAAATGCATATGACACAAAAATGGGATGTTATTGTAATATATAAGGTTTTATAAGACCTGGCGTAATACTCCATTATGTGTTATTTTGTTTAATAAATATTTTATGCATTATAGCACATAATATATGAATTATAATAAATGTATAAGCATTTGATGTTTAATATTTTTATAAGTGGATATTATTAGTGTTATGTGTGTAGTAGCTATTCAGGCTTAATGTATTATAACTGCTATTAAAGGTGTTTCCGTGCCAAGTGTGTCACTGTTATTTGTGTTAACCCTTTAATATACTAAACAAGAAAAAAACATTGTTTTTGGGCAATAATATAAACATCCAATGTTTTTTATAAACCCCAGAGTAAATATATGCCTCTACCAAACGGTTGAGATGGCATTTAATAGTAATATCAGAAAACAAACCACACATAATGAATAAATAACTAAAGAAATAAATTATGTAAATGCAATAAGATGCTAATTTTGTTCACTTTAGTGACTTCTTAAGCTGATTTACTCACCGGTGTGGTGGTGCAACAGGTTGTTTAACATTTAATTCAGTTTAGTTCTTGTCATATGTGAAGAAGCATTGCATTGTCACTGTTACAAAACCTTGTATTTCCATTTTATTTACATTTTTCACTTTTTTGCATCTTTTAAAACAATCTTAAATCCAGACTCCACATTATGTTAAAGTTTCATGAGCGACAGACTAACAGAAGTGCTGTAAAATGACTTGTTTTTACATTAAAAGTTAAGCTAAAAGCTAAAAGTAAGCTTTTAAAAGTTACATTAAAAGTTTATTTTTTCTTCTCCTATAAAGTTACCATTTCAGAGGTTTTGTTCCAAAAAAAGTTGAGCAGAACATTAAAGATGAAGACGTTTCTCTGAAGAAAATCTGGAGGACAAATAAAGACAGAAAAGAGAGAAACAGAGCCTAACAACCTCTTTGTCTCTTTCTCAGATGACCCGTACCCCCTCCAGCTGATCCCCACCAGTATGGCAGCTGCTGCTGCTGCCACACCCAGCCTGGGACCTCTTCAGCTTCAGGTAAGATGTGTTTGTGTGTGTGTATGTGTGTGTGTGTGTGTGTGTGTCCTCATCCTCACACAACGCCTCCCATTTTCCCAACCTCTCAAACTCCCTCGCCTTTTGTTTTCGGAGGTCCCGAAAGCAGTGAGCAACAATGCCCACTGTTCTCTCCGCTCCTTTGCATCATGCCAACTTGGGGTTGCCATAGCACCAGGCCTTTGTGTGGCGCTGAGCCCCAGAGAGGGAGAATGCGGGCCTGGCACTGGGGTGATGATATTGTTCCGAGAGGAAAGAGGGGAACCATAGAAACTCTCTCTTTTTGGGGAGGGGGGATACAAAAGGAGCCTGAACTGAAAGCAAACACAACAAAGATAAAGATAATGTAGAGAGGCTGAATAGAGCCCCACTGCGGCCCTTCTGTACTGGACCGAGTGGAGACTGGAGGCACTGTGGAGAGAGAGGGGGGGCATGATGGAGCTCTACTGTCCAACCAGTAGTAAACATGCAATCTCTCTCTCCTTTCCCCCACTCATTCCATCTATCTCACCCTCCCTCTCTCCCTCTCCCTCTCTCTCTCTCTCTCTCTCTCTCTCTCTCTCTCTCTCTCTCTCCCCCTCTCTCTCTCTCTCTCTCTCTCTCTCCCTCTCTCTCTCTCTCTCTCTCTCTCTCTCTCTTGCTGGCTGGAGAAAAGTTCTTGTTTGCTCTGTTAGCATGCCATAAATCTCCCGGTTGCAGGAAAAAAGAGTGCACATCTGCTGCAGCTCTCAGTGTGTGTGTGTGTGTGTGTGTGTGTGTGTGTGTGTGTGCTCACATGTGTGTTTGTATGCCACCATGTGCAGCTCTGCCTCTAGCCCTCCACTGGCCCATCCTAACACTAGCATCCTGTGACCACGGTCAGCCTCTGGTCCTCAGGTTAAGAGCGCAGCCGTTTGAGATGCATTAACCCCAGGGCCCTTGGGGGCCTCGGGGGCCCACAGCAGCCCAGTCCCGCTCTCCAGCATCTCCCCCACCGTCCCCAACATTAACCCAAGCAGGCCAAGAGGACACATTCATCCTGCCTCCATTAGCCAAACACAGCTGCATGCACACGCCCATTCACTCACAAACTAATAGGACTTTATCATGTGTGTATACACACACACACACACACACACACACTGTACTGTACAGTGCCTGCCAAGTGGTAGAATACACCTAGCTTTTAAAAATATTTAGCCTGTGAATTAGTATGTTTTACAGCTCAGCTTTTTATATATCAGAATATTATAACGACCTACCTAATAATGACAATAACCAGTCTTGGCTCAGATGACAGTAACCAGACTTTATGGCATGTAGTACCCTATTCCAGCTGCAGTCAAGCACTTGTCATCAATGGCCCATGGTGCAATTATTCATGGTTCACTTTCACTACAGCGACTCTAGAACATCCCACATGTAGTGGTTTCTGAGGTGCTGCCTCCACAATGCTTTACCTGGTACCCTGTTGTCATTTAAACATCACGTCTCTTGCCCATGATTACACTGACACTAGGGGGAGCTCTAACATTGTTCTGCAGCAGCTACACTGACAAGACTGCCTGCAGAGTGGTGATACTGACACTAGGGAGAGCTCTAACATTGTTCTGCAGCAGCTACACTGACAAGACTGCCTGTAGAGTGGTGACACTGACACTAGGGGGAGCTCTAACATTGTTCTACAGCAGCTACACTGATAAGGCTGCCTGTAGAGTGGTGATACTGACACTAGGGGAAGCTCTAAAATTGTTCTGCAGCAGCTACACTGATAAGACTGCCTGTAGAGTGGTGACACTGACACTAGGGGGAGCTCTAACATTGTTCTGCAGCAGCTACACTGGTAAGACTGCCTGTAGAGTGGTGATACTGACACTAGGGGGAGCTCTAACATTGTTCTGCAGCAGCTACACTGACAAGACTGCCTGTAGAGTGGTGACACTGACACTAGGGGGAGTTCTAACATTGTTCTACAGCAGCTACACTGATAAGACTGCCTGTAGAGTGGTGATACTGACACTAGGGGAAGCTCTAACATTGTTCTGCAGCAGCTACACTGATAAGACTGCCTGTAGAGTGGTGATACTGACACTAGGGGAAGCTCTAACATTGTTCTACAGCAGCTACACTGATACGGCTGTCTGAAGATGTGCCTGTAAATGTGCTGTTTTATACTGGCTTTGCAGGCCAATTCATCAGCCAAATAATCACTATTTAAAATCAATTCATATTAAATATTAATTGCACAAATCATTTCAAAAGAAGATAAAGTTTTCAAAGATTAATACATGTATTGTATTAATGTGAGATGTTTTCATCGTCTTGGGTGAGTGATGTTACGCAGCAGTGTGTGTGTGTGTGTGTGTGTGTGTGTGTGTGTGTAAGCCTGGCTTTGTCAGTAGAGTAGGCTGCTTGCTGCTCTCTCGTCCCTGTGATTACAGTAGTGCCAGGACTGAGCCTGCTGTTTTGCCCGTGTGGTTTTATCATGGCGATATCTCTCCTCCATATGTTCTCTCCTGTTAAGATTCTGGAGAAAAAAAAATCCCTGATTGAACGGCTTTGTCGGACGCAATTGGATTTTCGACAGAGAGAAAAAAAAACAACACATAACATTCATCGCCACTGTTCTCAAATCCCTCTGAAAACACACCAACACACACACTCACACACACAATCAGTCCCAAACAGTCAGATTAAAGCTTTGTCACAAAATCATTTACTCAAGTTAACCCAAATACAGATGTCTGAGCGTGCTGGATTTCCTCTGGGAGAGACTTCCATCTTTAATTTGAGCTGTTTACAACTCGTAGACACTAAACACACACACACACACACACACAGCTAAGGAACCAGCCTCGTGACCGGAAGGTACCCACAGGACATGATTGAAGTGCCCTTGAGCAAGGCACCTAACCCCCAACTGCTCCCTGGGCACCGTGCATAGTGCTGCCCATGTGTGCTCACTGCCTCCTGGTGTCCACTGCGAAAAATGACATCTTACCACGTGAAATCATCTTAAATCTAGTCTAAATGTAATATTGCACACTTTGAGGATGTTATTATAAGATAATTTAACATATAATGACTCATCTCAGCTGTTTTAAGTACCTTTATTAAGCAAAATGGTCCATGTTGGCAGATTGTCTTATCACCTGAGATCATTTTAATGAAAAAAGTGGAACATGTCGGGTTTGAAGTTAAATAGTCTCACAGCATTCACAAAATGAGAAATATTACACATATATAATAGACGTAAGCTGATTTCACTTTCTGAGAATTTTTGCAGTGTGTGTGTGTTTGTGTGTGTGTGTGTGTGTGAGCACATTCTTCTATGATTGCTCACATACATGTTTTGGATCAATTTGCATTGCAAACAATGACATCATAGCAAGTTACATCATTTTAAATGTGTCAGGCAGGTCTCCCATCCAAGTCCTGACCCGACCCAGACCTGCTTAGCTTCAGTGGAGCTGGATGCAGGTGCAATAGCTGGAACCTTCACTTACTGTGTCTATTTAAAATAAGTCATATCTTTGTTTTAAGGTATTTTTTATTCACAATCTGCACTACACAGCATACAAACCCACCGAAGTTAAGCAGGTCTGGGTCTGGTCAGCACTTGGATGGGAGACAACAGGAGGTGCTGTTCCTGTATTCTGTGTGGGATGCAGGTTCTATTCTGACGTTGACTGTGATCACTTTCAGTTCTTCAGTCATAAACAGAAGAAATGCAGCTGCTCATTAACTTACATACCTCAACACACACACACACACACACATATGCTGACTGGACTGTGGGAGAAGACCAATGATGTTGCTAATACCAAAGATGCTGAAAGAATAGAGGGATGAAAGAGGAGGATGAGAAGGGAGGAATCAGCCATATTGGAGTAGTATAAAGAGGGTCAATAGCAGAGGTCAGGCATCATATGTGGAGGCAGATGTTGGACCATATTGCACCGGATTACCGCAGGAGAGAGAAAAAGGAAGACAGACAGCAGAGCAGAGAGGAAAGGAGATGGAGAGCTTCAGTACTGAATACTGTCTACTGGCCACTTCATTAGGTACACATACCCTGCATGTCCACTCAGCTCCACTGATCATACAGGTGCACTCACAGACTGTAGTCCATCTGTTTCTCTTTAATCTTCAATAGTCAAGACCCCCTGCAGAGCTGGTGGATCATTCTCAGTGATACTGATGTGGTGGTGGTGTGTTAGTGTGTTAAACACTGTCCACTCACTGTTTTCTATTAGACACACCTACCTTGTTGGTTCAGCTTGTAAATGTAAAGTCAGAGACAGTTTAGCAGTTTGTGTTGGTCCTCTAGTCCTTTATTCCCAGTCCTCTTATGGCCCACATTCAGCCATGAATGACGGCAGCCACAGGTCCATGGTGTTAACCCAAGCCAAGCCTGACTCATGACATTTGGCCCACTTCTGGTCCTCAGAACAAAATTGGGCCCAAATGTGTCGGCTGTCTGGGTTGGAGCTCACAGGATGTTGTCCAGAGATGGATAGTATTGATCACTTCATGATCCACCTGCTCTTTGGGGGGTCCTGACTATTGAAGATCAAAAAGAAACAGATGGACTACAGTCTGTAAGTGCACCTGTATGCTCAGTGGAGATGTAGGGTAAGTGTACCTAATGAAGTGGCCAGAGAGTGTAAAAAGACAGAGAATGTTGCATCCAGTGATGAGCACATTGTATTCTGGAGCAAAATCTTCCTCTGAGATAGTGATCTGCTGCCCATGTCCAGCTCCATTCAGGTCACTGACACAGCTGACAGATAGCTAGGCTGGGTCGATACAGCCGGGCTGACCCTATCTCCGCTGGACCGTAATAGGCTTACACACTCCACCAAGGGAGCACCACACACACCATTCCACACACATCATTCACATACACTCACTGTATAAAGCCAAGCGTTAACAAATAAGATGATGCTTTAAGCATTTGAACATTTTAAAACAGATCACGTTTGAATATTCTGTCTGGTGCCGAGTGGCTCAGTGGATTAAGATGCTAGCACTATGACCTGAGGGTCACTGGATCGATTCCTGGATCATGCTGCTTTGCTCTCCGTGACTCTGGTGAGTGGTACAGAGCAATAGATGTGCCACAGTGGTCCAGTTAACCTCGATAATGAACAGGAAACTGTAAGAGCTCAGCACTGAGCCTAGTGGAACCTCAGCAGCCACAGCATCTGCACAGCATAACATGCAAATCCACTAAAGATAAGCAAGCCTGGGTCAGTACTTTGACCTGCTGGAAGTGGTGCTGGTGGCACTATTCCTGGATCCCAGGGCAGTGATGGAGACACTGTGCTGTAAAAATGTCTTCAGATGAGACTGAAAGGTCTGAAGGTAAATGAGACACTGGTAGCTGTGAAGCTGTCTGTTCAGACAATAGAGAGATGGAGGTGGGGCAGAAGAGGAGCCATAATCAGAGTAAAGCAGGGGATTATTGACAGACAGCTGCTAGTTGCTGCAAACAAAGCCCAGCAGATGGAGTGTGACTGGTAGCAGTAACACCAGCATAGTCCTGAACGAACTGTGGAGGGCTCAGGGCTGTGATGGCATGTGTCACTAACACTAATACTCTCAAATCAGACTCTTCTTTATCAGAAAGCTCAGATCCAGAGGAAGCAGCACCGCATCATCTCACTAATCCTGCTGCACATAAACATACACCGGCCAGGTACACACACCCTCCATTCAGCTCCACTGACCACACAGGTGCACTTACAGACTGTAGTCCATCTGTTTCTCTGTATACTTTGTTGTTCTTCAATAGACAGGACTCTCACAGAGCTGGTGGATCATTCTCAGTGACACTGATGTGGTGGTGGTGTGTGAACGTGTGTTGTGATGCTACAAGTAGATCAAAAATGTGTAAATAATGTGTAGATTATCTATAGAGGGTAATAATGGCCTATACAAATAAAGTCAGACCCATATTAGTGTAGTGTGTGTGTGTGTGTATGTGTGTGTGTGTGTGTGTGTGTGTGTGTATGATGCAGAAGTGTGTGTATGTGATGGAGTAGCGTAGTGTGTGAGTGTGTGTGCTGTCACAGAGAGAATGTTAGCAGCTGACATTTAAATTCCTACGTTTCATCCCCCCATCTTGAGATCAGATTCTCAGCATCCTCCTCCTCCACCCCCTGCCCTTCAGTGTGTGTGTGTGTGTGTGTGTGTGTTTGCCTGTGGTCACCCCAGGGGCGGTGCGCTGTCACTTCTTGTCTAGTCATGCTGACGATAGGACGGCAGTGCTTTGAGCGTGTTCAGTGGCAGCCCCGCAGAAAGTGTGTGTGTGTGTGTGTGTGTGTGTGTGTGTGTGTGTGTGTGACTCGTTGGCTCAGCCAGTCTAGCAGTTCTAGCTGGTCCTGTAATAGAACTCAATTCAGAGAGCAAATAAAGCGGTCTGATTCAGTGGACTGGACACAGACTGTATCACACACACGCACACACACACTCACACACTCTAAGGGGGGGCAGCAGAGGCACGCTCGGCTGCACACACATCCAGGAGCCGTGGTGGGGGTAATTGAACAGAAATGACCAACAAGACCTTTATTTTATCGCCTATTCCCCCAGCCCTGCTGCAGCTCACACACACACACACACACACGTCACAGAGGGGTGCACCACACTTACTGATCACACACCTCAAACGCGTGT
>BRDA01003697.1:86074-99458 GCA_036984385.1 Crenuchus spilurus
ACGTCTTCATTTATACAGAAGTCGTACACTACGTACTTCGATAAACATTTCCGCGCGTGTGTGTGTGTGTGTGCGCGCCTTTACAAATAGCTTCATGCATCACATGCTGAAGACATATTTACTTCTGCATGTTAAGATGTTGATTTATGATACAGGAGATACGATTGTTTATGTTTACGTTGTTGCAGATCGTGTTTTATATGGTAGATAAGACACATTATCAGAAGCACGAGGCTGATAAGAAATGGCTGTATCTGCATGTATGTGTGCATATCTGTCTCAGTGCAGATAGACGTGTACAGCGCTGTTTGTTTAGCTGGATAGAGATGTAGAAGTCTCTGATATGGCTGAGGGAAAAGTGTGGCAAATGTGTGGATGGGGCTGATGGAGAGAGAGAGAGAGAGAAAGAGAGAGAGAGAGAGAGAGAGAGAGAGAGAGAGAGAGAGAAAGAGAGAGAGAGAGAGAGAGAGAGAGAGAGAGAGAGAGAGAGAAAGAAAATGCCTTGGCCATTTGCATAAACCAGTCTTTGTTTCCTGCTGGTGGCTGGCAGCCAGAGAGGAACAGAAGGACGGAAGTTTTACTCGCAAACAGCCCCTCGCTTCCAAATCTTAAAGAGAAAAACACAATTCAACAAAAAAACAGCCACAATTTTTAATTTTTACTCATGTACACAGATCCAGTGCCTCCTAATTCATAAGAAAAACAATTTAAATTGGGATTAAAAAGAAAGGAAAAACATGCCTGGCTCTTTTTACATTTTTTTTTTAGTTTTTGAAGGCCTCGGAAAAGCTTCATCTGGATGTGAAGATTCTGCGGGCCTCGTTCTAGGCCCGGTTCTGTGAAAAGCCCCTTAAATACACATAGCTTGCATCTACACTCGTCCATTTGTAGTTCTGCAATTGCAGACTGTACTCCATCTTCACTGGTCAGGACCCCCAAAGAGCAGCTGGATCATTCTCAGTGACACTGATGTGGTGGTGGTGTGTTAGAGCTGCTGGAGATGTTAAACACTGTGTCCACTCACTGTCCTCTATTAGACACACCTACCTTGTTGGTCTTGTAGATGTAAAGTCAGAGACAGCAGCTCAGCACAGCTTTTGTTGGTCCTCTAGTCTTGACACTGCTGTGTGTTCTTTTCAGCACAACACACACTAACACACCACCACCACGTCATGATCCACTACCTCTGTGGGTGTCCTGAACATTGAAGAACAACAAAGTCTACAGAGAAACAGAGACTGCAGTCTGTACAAACTGCATTATTGAGTGTATGTCCACTGCGGTGTTTTAATGTCCACTGAAGAGCGTCTGCGCCGTCACTTTGTGCTTCTCTCTCTCCTTGCTGTCCTGTCTCTGATTGTGATGTGAAAGATCCGATGGGACACGGACGGTTTGTTGTCTGTTCTCCATCAGCTCTGAGCTTTGCAACTTCTCTCTCCTTGCCCCGAACGCATTCAGCACTTTTTCACCTTGTTGAAAGAGCTGCTGTCTCTCGTCCGTGAGTGAGCATGACCCTGATGGGGAGTGTTGTTTTTTTCCCAGAATGCACCTCACTCTAGGCTGCTGATAGCTGTTAGCACCAGCCCCTTGAGGCCCTGATGGCGGGACGAGAAGTGACAGCTCTGTCCCCCAGCACACAAACAACCATCAAGCCCTCTCTGCTAATGGCCAAACTGGCTTTTTAGCTTGCATCTCTTTTTGTGAGTGTGTGTGTGTGTTTGTGTGTGTGTGTTGAGCATATTCATTTATTCATGGCTCTTTCTGTCTTCTTCTCTCTTCTTATCCTCCCCTCCACCCACCCTTGACTCCCTGTCCCCTCTCTCTCTCTCTCTCTCTCTCTGAGTAGCAGCTGTATGCGGCTCAGTTGGCAGCCATGCAGGTGTCTCCAGGGGCCAAACATGGCGCCGTGCCTCAGCCCAACCTGGCGACCGGCACACACTCGCCCACCAGTGGCCATAGTGAGAAGAGCAGGAGCAGCCCGCCACCCAAGCCTAAGGTACGTCCACCCTGGGATTCACTCTGCTGCTGTTGCTGCTGCTGCTGCTGCATGCCTGCATCCGTAAATGCACAGCCATGTGACCAAAGAGAGTCCTTGTTTGTGCCCCGGCTGTGTTCGTGTTCCCTCTCTCATTTTGCACATGTTATGTCCAGACGTGAACACCTGAACTTACTAGCTGTGAATGCATTTTGTGTGTTTGAGCTTTTAGTTTGTTGTTTTGAAGCCCGGGAGAGGGCCTGAGCACCAGTCTTTGGTCTGGGGGTTTGCTTCCAGTGAGCTCTGGTGTGTCCGACTGCAGGTGTGCTCTTGGTGCCTCATGTTGGATTGTGGGAATTATTTTGTGACATGACTGCTTGGATTTATATCATTATAACTTTCTAAACTCAGTCTTTTCACTATTATACATCAGTATGTGTCTGTTTAAAGTTGGTTACGTGGTGGTTAGGGATCCGGTCTTGTGAGCAGAAGGTCACCAGTTCGGTTCCTGCAAAGAAAAGTGACTATGGAGGTGTACAGTTCAGTCAGTGATGATGAACCCCTAACCCAATCGAGCCCAGGACAACGTCCTTCCTCAAAGCTCAACATTGGATGCTGTGCAGTTCAGTCAGGTCATTGTCCCTTACCTGTCTAACCCCTCCTCCATCCATGCTCGCACCTCTGTATGAGCCAGAGGGAAGGGTTGGTGGGGGGCATGTGTAGCGAAGCAGAAGCTCCATGAATATCAGGCACAGCAGGGATAAAAGCCACCGGCCTGGCTGCTCTCACCTCCCGCAGTGAGCCGGTCAGCCTGCAGGCTGGACGCCCCGGCCAAGCCCATTCCATCCCGCTCGCTGCACAATAGCTCAGGCCGCAGGGCGCAGGCTGCTGAATAAACATGTGTTTAGCCCCATCGCCCTCTCGTCCTCTTTCCACCGATCCCCTGTCAGGGCCCAGATCGGGGCTGTGTTGAGCCACGCTGGACAGGGACTGATGTCTGTTTGGACAGAAAGAGGACGAGGCCTGGCTCAGCACCATATGTCTGTTAGAAGGATCTGCTTGTACATACAAATCTCTCTCTCTCTCTCTCTCTCTCTCTCCCCTTCCTTCTCCATTTCTGTTTCTCCTTTCTCTCTTATTCTTTATCCATCTTTCTATCCTCTATTCATCACTTTCTCTGTCCTTTCTTTTTCCCTCACTTTCTTTTTTTCTATTCTTTTTCTCTCCCTTGCTTTCTTTCTTCCTATCTTTCTTTCTCTATCCTGCACTTTCTCCCTCTCCTTTTCCTATTCCTCACTTTCTCTCACTCCATCCATTTTCTATCCCTCTTTCTTCCTCTATCCATCGCTCTAACCCTCTCTGCTTACTGTCTCGCTCTCATTCTTTTGCTCTCTCACTTTCTCTCTCCATCCTTCTTTCTCTGTCCCTCACTTTCTTCCTCTGTTCACATTTCTCTGTTCCTTCCTTTCTCTCCTTTATTCATTTTCACTTTCCTTACTTTCTCTCGACATCACAGGCAAACTGTGTCTCACTGAGAGATGTGGACCTTATCTGAATTTCTGGGGTAGAGTGGGCACCTGGCCCCTGACCTCAGATGGTGGTCATCATCGATTGGCTGTGGCCCCCTGCCAGTCATCCAGCGAGGGGCTGCTGGGTAATGAATGCAGCTGCTCCTCAGTCACACGGGGCTCTTCCTATCCCATTAGCATTTATATGGAGTGGCTGGAGAGAGGAGGCAGCACAAGACAAGGGCAGCGGAAGTGGTTATACTGATGATGTAGATGATGATGATCATGATGATGATGATTTTGATGATGGTTAGTGCCTCCTTCTAGGTCAAAGAGCCTTAAATACAGTTACTAACGAGTAAGAGCTGTCAGCTCTCTCAACATCACCACCTTCCATTGCAATCTGACTTCTCCTGTATGCTCCCCATGATCCTAAATGTGTTCCCAGGGTTGCCCTTGGGGGAAGAGGAGGGCAGCATGTATATTTCAGGGCTGCTGATGCTGTGTCCCAGGGACCTCTCTCTGCTCTGTTGCATTATTCCTTTCTTCCTCTCTCCGTCCTCACTCTTCTGTCTCATTTGGAGCCTTCTGCAGTGTTGGACAGCTGTTTGGACTGAGGCAGACACCAGCTTAAGTGCTTTACCCTGAGGGGTCCGACCCGCAGCTCAGGTCTGTCCACACATCACAGCTTTTACTGTGAACTGTGATACATTTACTGTACCGTTCCGAAGTGTTTGGCTCCCTGAAGAACTTTTCAGTGGACTTTGAAGAACCTCCATGTAACGTGAAGGTCCCGTTTCCCATACTGCTAGAACTTTGTAAGTGCTACAATTACAGATTGTGATGTATCTGTTTCTCAGTGTATGTTGCTGTTCTTCAGTGATCAGGACCCCCACAGAGAAGGTGGATCATTCTCAGTGACCCTGATGTGGTGGTGGTGTGTTAGAGCTGCTGTCCTCTATTACACACCTACCTTGTTGGTCTCGTAGATGCAAAGTCAGAGACAGCAGCTCAGCACTGCGTGTGTTGGTCGTCTAGTCCTTCATTGGGAGGATAGAATTGAATGCTGCACTGAAGTCCCTCCAGCAGTTCTGCTGTGTCTGAACACACACTAACACACCACCACCATGTCAGTGTCACTGCAGTGCTAAGAATGATCCACCAGCTCAGTGGTGGTCCTGAGAATTGTATTGAAGTATACAGAGAAACAGGTGGACTATGAAGTGCACGTATATGGTGAGTGATGCTGATAAAGGGGACAAAGAGTGTAAATACAAGGTAGAAAGTGGTTCTTCCCCCTGTAGTTAATTCTACTACATCGTCTGCTCCCAGACTTTGCTCCAGGCCGCAGCAGTGAGTGGGTGTGTGGGCCATAGGATGTATACATTCAGTCTGTGGGTGTAAATCTGTTCTGTTAAGACTGCAAGCTGACCACAGAAGTACTTGGCAGCCAACAAGAGGAACCAGATGAGGGCTGTGTGTGAGAGAGGGACTGTGTGATGGGCCACTCCTCTAGACAGGCACGATTAGGACAAATAGCCAGACACACACACTTGTCTCAGTAATTGAAACGTCAGTCGGGGTGATACGAAGCAGGGCAAATGATGTCACTTACATGTGTCAGCACTCCGGTGGGGGAAATACGACATTTACCTGCTACTTATCATTGTGCTGGCAGTCCCTTTGCTCAACTGTGCGCTTGCTTTAGTTACTGGGCTTTCTGGCACAGCACTTAATGATCCTTATTTGACTGCGCTTAACAAAGTAATTATGGCTTTGGGAAGCATTTTTTGATCTAATCCACTCTTTGATCTGCGTTCTTAGTCGCCTCGGTCTCCTCCGTAACAGAAAAGCCATGTCGAGGACTTTGTGTGTGGTGCAGCCCAAACCTCGCCTAGCCAAGCATGCAGCTTAGCCAGTCTCTCTCAATTCTCCCCTCAGTAGCTTATTCATGTTGGCCACCATCCCACCCGAGGATTTGCCTCACCGAAGAACAATCCAGTGGCAGGGAGGGAGGCATTATCTGTAATAAATATTCAGTCCTACCCCACCGATCCGGTGGCAAACCCAGCACAATAAAGGTCAGGATACAGTATTCCGCGCAAGTCCTTCTTAGTGTTCCTCATTCACCGAGAGCTATTGTGCTGCTGCGGCACTGGGAGGAGACGATCCCTCTGGTTTCCCCGTCTATTCAGTACTGTACTAATGAGGACAATCCTGTTAGGGCCCATCACAGAACAAGAGGCAAGGGGTAAGGTCTTAATCTAGCTCCCCAGCCTCTCAGATCCAGCTCTTTGTGTGCTCAGATCCTTGCAAATTTCTGTGAGCCTACAGCTGATGCAGAGACACAGAGATCAGGTGAAAGAGACCATTAGAAGTTCTGCTTCTGGCCCAAAAGTGACTGCACGGTGCAAGCAGTGGTTGTGCTGGTGGTATACTATTTGGCACGGGTGTTAGTTTAAGGGAATGGGCATATTATCGTTTTGCACTTATAGAAATACAGAAGTATAGAAGTGAAGGAATTCAGGGCTACAAGTGGTCTGAGAAGTTGCCATTAGATAAAGAAGGTGTGGTTGAATCTCCAGATGTTGTGCACCACATGCATGCAGTGAAGATTATACAGCACTTTGCTGACAGGAACCCGCCCTTGCCAGCATCACAGTGATGGACAGCTTAGATCCATGCCAGTTCAAGTCCATCCAATCATCTCAGCGTGTGGTCTCCGTATGTCCAGAGCATCTTCCGCAGCTGTGGTTGGAGCCCTAGTTTACACAGGTTGTTAGGTATTCAAACATCGCAGAAGATTATCAGGGCTTTGCCCACTCCAGCATCCTCCTCCTGGTAGCTCAGCCAAGTCCTCGTTTTAATTGTGTTGTGTTGAGTATGCAGGGCGGGGCTGCATCTGCCGCCATCTAATTGGCGCTCCTTGTCAGGTGGGGGCCTCCTGTGATGTGATTAGACCAGCAGTAGGGGCTGCTGATTAATGTGATCACACACCCTCACATCCACATGGCCTCATGCTCAATGCTACTGCCACATTATGCTCCAGTCCAGAGGACGATCACCATTTAGTGCCTGTGGTCATCATCTGATTTTCCAGATTAACAGCTCTCTGGTGTCTCATAGAGCACTTTGTTGTGGTATATAGGAAATGATTGTAATCCCACGACTGATACTTGCATTATAGTGAGTTGAAGAATTTTAAGTGAGCACACATATGGTATTTAGTCATGGTCCTGGAGTACCCTCAGCCTTTAAATTTCAGTGTTTTCAAGCCTAAAACAGTTACTTTGGCTCAGTAACTGCTTGTTAATTCGATGATTTACATGCTTAGTCAGATCAGGTGAGCTGCCGAAATATCCAGACAGAATACTCCAGAACCAGTTTTGGCACCCATGTTTTATGTGTAACTGTGTGTATGCCTGGTTGTATAGAAGCATGTGTGCATGATACTGCCCTTTGAGCATGGATACCTTGCATGGAAACAGCAGTGCATATCGAAAAACCCAACGTTCACAGTCTGACATTTTGCCAACTCGCTCCTCTACCTTCCCTTCCTTGCACCGTGTCCGCATGAGTCTGACGGGCCCCTCGTTTTAATATCCTTTGGCCTGTGGTTGGTTGATTTGACTCCGGCTGGTCGTCGTGATTGGGTCCATGAGAGAAAAACCAAAAAGAAAAAGATCACGCCGGGCCAAACGTATTGCTGTTTTGCCTTTGCAGGACGAGGGCGCTCAGCCCCTGAATCTGTCAGCCAAGCCTAAGACATCCGAGAGCAAGTCACCCACCTCCCCCGCTTCCCCACAGGTCCCCACCATGAAGCTGGGCCCCGGATCCTTGAAGCACAGCGCCCCCTCCAGCATCGGAGGACCTGCGCCCAGAGTCAGCTCCATAGGTACTTCATTTATTTACATCTATTTGCAGCTATAAATTGACACTGTTTCCTTCCTCCTCACATTTCCCTCTGTTGCATGTTTCCTTCATCACATGAGTGGATGTGTTTTCTTCTCTCCTGCCACAGGCGCTTGTAAGAGTCTCTAATTGATGTTACATTTTTAGGTCTGTGGGGTTTAATTTTGCCTGAAGGCCATATTGTCAAACATTTATTAGTGTTAAACGTGAAAGGGGGGAAGCTCGTTAGGTAGCTGAGTGAAGCAGAAAGGCGAGGCGAGCGTGAGAGTCAAGCGTTTATTCTGTTGTATTTTGAGAAGCTGAATAGAGACACACAAGGAGCTTTCATGACAGGCATCTTGCGCCGGCTATGAGATTAGACAAGCCTCTTATACAACTCCGTTACCACGCACAGCACAAACAACCTGCATTAATGCCACAATAACACAATATCTCTCCCCTCCCCACTCCACTCTTCGCCATTTCAGACTTCTTCCCCCTGTAATCGCTGTGTTTTTCAACAAATCCTGGGATTTAATAGCAGATTAGTGGATTTGCGGCCCAGATGTTTTTTGTTCTGAAAAATGGATTAGAGGGTAAAGTTTTTCGCCGGAATCCTCTGGAACATGTTGCGGCAAGCCGGTGGTTTAGCTCACAATTAGAGCGGGCCTTCTGCCCTGCCATTTTTCCATCTGCTGTGCGTCTTTAGGAGGTCAGGAAGAAGACGATGCGGGAGCCAGCTCCAGCCAGGACGGGAGATGATTTTTATGCATGTGTGTCTCCGTCCCTGCTCTGGGTGACCCATCTGAGAGATATCCATCCTGGGACTCTCTCCCAGTGTCCCTGGCTCTGGCCATGTCACTGTCACTGCAAAAAATGCACAGCTGAGGAGCCTGTCAGCAGCTGTGTCCTCTGTACCCATCACCTCGTTTCCCTCGCTCACTCAGAGGCCAACAGGACAGAGCCTGCAGAGGAAATGCCCTACATAGACTGAGACACGAGCCCATTCAAAGCAATAGTGAAGTCTGGGAATAGACTGTGGGCTCAGGTTGCCTCTCTTAGTTATATGGGTCACGTTTGCTCTCTCTCTCTTTCTCCAGCTCAAAAAATGCCACCAGATAGCAACATTAATATGAGAAAATGTGTAGCTCAGTGTCAGGTAGCTCACCACCCACTGAGCTCGTGCCATTCCATACCCATTTCAACAGCTTTCAAATACTTTTTAAGGGGAGTTCACTCAAATGACAGTGCTTAATCCAGCCTGCGCGGCATTAGAGGCCGGATTAGGTCATATAAAGAGCCATTATCAGACGCAAGGTCTTTGTTAGATCTAACCCGACGAGATGGAGTCAGATAGCCCCTCCCCGGACACGTACGCTCGCTAAGCTGCAGGAAATAATACAAAATAATAGCTGTGAAAATAGCATCTTTGATATGTATCAGGACAGATGTTCCGGGATGGGCAAATTAGCAATCTTTCCCTCTTAATAAGGCATAATCTCTGCTTTTTCTCTCGCTCTTCAAAGAAGTCCGTGAGCTTTCCGGCCGATAAACCCAGATTGAGAGGGACACAGGCTCTGCCGCACATGCATTATAGCTTTAAAAACCTTTGAATCCCTATTTTTTTTCAAGAGAAGTGGCTGACCAAGTGGAGGGCAGGAGGGGGGAGCTTTTAATGGAGTCTCCAAATGTGAGGGTGCAGATTTGTGAAAGTGCAGCCCAGCGGCACGAACCGCTGCTTCCAGTGATGACATTAACAGCTTTAACTATATAGCGGATTTTACATTCAACCTCATACGCAATATGGCCAAAAGTTTATGGACACCCCTTCTTTTGAATTCGTTCAGCCACTTTTCATGCACACATGGCTTGTCTAGTTGAAGTACTGCATATAGAACATGGCCAAGCGTGAACCTGTTGGTGCCATGTCTAATGACAAGTGTGGTCTGGAGCCCACCAGCATTGAGGAACTGCTCCATCCAGTAATTTATGGGATTCCGGTGGGTTCAGTGGCTGCTGAATGCAGTCAAGTCCTCCAAAAGCCTCTCCTGTTAATGGCGACAGCAAGACAGATAAACTTGTTTTCAGTAACCGGTGAATGAGCAGGTATCCCAATACTTTTGTCCCATCTGGTTAGCACACTCTAGAAGCTGCAGACCTGTGGTCATTCCATTATTTTACATATGATGAAGGGATATAGCTGATGTGAGTGCATCATTCTCTCTTACCTCCTTTGTTTCTTTTAGTTTCAAACTGCCCCCCCCATGTTGTTTCTAACCACAGGCTCGACTGATTCTGACTCAGAAAGCTGACAGTCAAGTGGTCAGTGGGTGTGTAAATGCAGTCTGCCCGCAGCGCACAGTATGCTAATGTCCGCAGCCCAGCGGCTCTGCACTCTGTTAGTGCTGGGTGGCCTCACCTGGTGACCCCTCTATTAAGTTTACAAGCGCACACACACACACACACACACACTAAACCTGTTTTCATCATCAGTGGAACGTGAATCCCAGTGGATCCATGTGCAAATCATCTGTATATACATTTATCCTCCACATTTACACCTTCACTTTTATTTGCTTCTGTAGATGCAAACAGAATTAACACCTTATCTCGCTTATACACACAGGTGTAAATTGAGAATTTTCAGTGATATAAGATGCACTACAGTGTGAAATAAAGACACTTAGACGTGTCATGTCAAATTAGGACTAAAAATAATGTTAAACTATAGAAGTTTATTACTCACTGTACTATTCAAATGTATTTATGTATATTGCACTTCCTGTTTATGTTGTGTATTGGTCATGTTTTTCATTTGATTTGAAAAAAAAGACAAAAATGCACTGTTCACACCACTTTTATGAAAACATTTGAATTGAAATCTGTGCATCTTTGTTTTAATCATCTACAAGTTAGAAATAATCAATTTTGGCCCAAATATGGCCCAAACTTACAGCAATAATAAGTGGACTGTTTTAGCCCAGCTGTAGCAGTCACGTTCAAGATTTGTCATAGCATTTTAATTCTATAGCCCAAATACAACCTACCCTGAAATGTTAGACCTCCATTTCTATTTTGGCCCAAACTGGCCCAGCTACAGCCAGCCACCTGTATCATCCCCGAGATGTGCTGTGTTTACGCACTTGAATTTGGTTGAAGTCATCACCATCATTCCACAGATGTACATGGACCGATGAAAGTAGTCAATTTGGGCCGAGTCATCATCTTTGCTATCAGGGTTACTGCAGGTGTACCTGATATCCATACACATAAACATACATATAATAGGTGCTCTCAAGATGACAGATGCCTCTTTTATCTACTGCCCCTCCAGACCTGTTGTCATCCATCACTGCGGGAGGTTACCTGAACGACCATGAGGCTGTGACCAAAGCCTTCCAGGAGGCCCGTCAGATGAAGGAGCAGCTGAAGAGGGAGCAGCAGGTTCTGGATGCCAAAGTGGCAGCAGTCAACAGCCTAACCCTTAACAACGGGCGCTCTGAAAAGGTTGGTTTCCTCTTCAGTCACTTCAGTAACTTCCCAGCCAGCACTGTTGATAAAGTCCAAACTTGGCACACAGATCTTGGCCACATACCACCGCCAGAATCGGGCCAGATATGGTTACTATTGTTTTTATCTAAATGATTTTTTTATATCAAAAAAATATAAAACTTTATACACCTGAACAGAACCATTAAGCATAATTAAAATGATGGCAAAATAGCAAAATAGTAACCAAAAATTATTTGTATAAATATTATTATGGCTTATTAGTTATTCTTTTACTTTCATAATTATTATGTTTATTATAACACATTTATTTTTGTCATTTTTTATATTATTACACATAATTGTGTGTTATATTATAACACATAATTGTCATTATTTTTGTTAATTGTTATTAATTGGTTAAAAAATATATATGACTTCTGGCAACCATATCTGGCCCACTTCTGGGCAGTGTGTGGGCCAGAACTGTATGCTGGTTGTGGGCCAGATTTGGATATGTATCATCATGCTAGCTTTTTTTGGGTCAACATCCAAGCGTTTTACTGCACGTTATACTTCGCACGGCTGCAACAAATTGAAACAGAAACTCGCTCACATAAGCAGCCAAAGAAGAGAAAATTGTCTGATGTCACTGTTTTTTGTCCTAATTAGCACAAAACCTGAAGGTGCTGAGCTGCAGTGAAGCCTGCGGCTCTTTTTAGGAGCTTTTGCCTGGAGGGCTAAAAAAGAAACACATTTTTTCCACTTAATGCAAAGGGAAAAAACTGTCAAACATGAAGATGGGAGAATTTGTGCTGACATTAATTATGTCTATTAGCACAAAAACAGGTTAAGGCAGAGCAGCTGGCAGCCGAACCAGAGAAACGCTGAATAGGAGTCATGAATCTGAGCTGAAGATGAACAAAAGCGGCTCATTTCTTACCAAGACCAGGCTCACAAGACGGGCTCAGAGCGGGCCAGGTTCACTAATGCTAACAGGACGTGCTGATGCTAATGCTAAGTGACTGCAAACCTCCCCCCGACCTCCGCCGCCTGCCTAAATTGAGTATGTTGGTTAAACACGCTCTGGTCCACAGCTGGTCCACACGGCACAGCGTGTCCGTCCAGCTGAGCAAACGCAACGTGCTGCTCATACACACACTCACTCTCTTAAACCAGCAGGAATTATACACTCCTAATTGACCATTCAGCCTAATTCTGCATACCAGCAGGGGAAGATACACCTTAACCTGAACATTTCTATAAAGAGTCTTAATGAGGATGTGTAAAGGAATGAGGTTTGGGAACCTGGGCACCTAACACCCAACTGCTCCCCAGGCACCATGGATAGGGTTGCCCACCACTACAGTGGTTTTTGGCCACTGGTCCGCTAAAAAAAGAAGAAACTTGCAAGCGATGAAAAAAGTAAACTTACTTATCTTTATAAGTAATTTCAAAGAAATTGGTATTTAATCACCAATCTGGCAACTCTACGTATGTATCACTGATACAGGGATCTCCAGAGTTTGCAAAGCAGCCTGTCCTCTGAAGGGTTCTGGAAGGTTCCTCAGATTGTTCCACTAGCAGAACCCCTTCCATGAACCTTTTAACTTTTAAACATTTTTAACTTCCTTAAACTACTGAAGTACACATTTCCTTGATTTCCTTTAACTTTGTCTTCAGGAAAGTCCTAACAAACCATCTCAGACTCATGATAAACTGTCTGCAGCTCTTATAATGATGGAGCTCCTCATCATCATAAACTCAGCATATGTGACCCCGCCAGGGAAAACCAGGCCAAAGTCACTGGGCAACTTATTGAGATATCGTATCAATATCATGTCACTCACATTAGCAACAAAACATAGCCACTCAGTTTTATTGCTGTAAATGATACATAATAGTCTCAGATATCTATCGTAGTACATATTTGATCAAAAACAAAACTTAAATTCACAAAAAAAGTTGTTTTGAAAAAAACAAATTTTGAAAAAAAAAACAAAGACTTTGACCTGATTTTCCCTGGCAGGGTCACATATCTCAAATAAGAAGCCAGTGAAGCGTCACCAAACTTTGAAAATGTATTCATAAGAGTGGTTGGTGAAGGATTCCTGTTGTTATTTAATGTCCAAATTTTGGGAATTTCTTTATTCTTTACACTTAAAACCTGAATAAATTAAGAATAAACTCAAAATAATTAAGGCCACTGCAAAAATTTGAATTTGCCGATTTAGGGTTAGTTACACATTTACTAGCACATCTGGTAGTGAAAATTTTTGTACATAATTTCATGTTAAAAAAAAAGATTTTAATGTAAAGATATTTTAATGTTGATACTGTCTGAATATTAATTGACTTAGACTCTAAATGAAATATTCTAATAATTTGAGACTTTTATTAAAATTAAGAGGTTTTAAATGTCACTTTGTGTAATGAATATAAAATATAATTGTTTTGAGATGCACTAGTATATTTTAATTGTGTACTAATTAAATAATACTTTATGTATTCACAAATGCAG
>BRDA01003697.1:99558-113002 GCA_036984385.1 Crenuchus spilurus
TGTGTAATGAATATAAAATATAATTGTTTTGAGATGCACTAGTATATTTTAATTGTGTACTAATTAAATAATACTTTATGTATTCACAAATGCAGCACAAAAAATAAGTTAATATAAGTAAAATATTAAGTGCCATAATCCAGTGTTATTAAATTTATATATATATATATATATATATATATATATATATATATATATATATATATATATATATATATATTTAATCACACTTTTAGAATTTGAAAAACAGAATTATTTAGACAAATGTTTGTGTAAAGTGAATTGAGTAACTGTAACTCAAAAGAGAAAAAACACTCAAAATATTTAAGTAGTGGTAACTTAAAGGTGCATCACTGCGGATACTGTACTGAGCTGATCAGTATTAACTGGACAACTCTTGGGCTAATAAACAATTACAAAACCATCTGAGACAGTCATTTTGGGACTTGTTTAGAGACCCATTTTAAGGGTATTTAGTGGTTTTGTTTATTTGTGACCTTCAGCAGAAGCTGTTCAGCTGCCAGTCATAGTTGGTATCAGCTCTGGTATTTGGTATTTATTGATGTTTTTAAGGCCCTTTCTGGGTAAAATCACAGATCTTACAGATAATATCATACCTCCCTGTACACATATTGAGGTTTTCGAGTCAGAGAGTTGAAATTTCAAATCAATTTCCCTGCAGGAAGGAAAAGAGTGCAGCGTTTGCATTTCTCGACTTCTTTTGAAAAGGCTTTTTTTTATTCTGGGGGGTTTCACTGTGAAGATATCTCATAATTCTGGTTCCTCGGACTGTTTTAAGTGGGCGATAATAGATTATATAAATTACACTGATCTCAAAGTTTGTTTAAAAAACCGTGAGAGATATTTCTTTTCTGCTATGGGAACATTGTGTCCACCTGCCTAATAGAGGGAATAACCAACACTGGTCCAGTAGTCATCTCTAACACTTTCCTGTTCATTATAGAGGTTAACTGGTCCACTATGTCTTTGTACCACTCGCCAGAGTTGTTGGCATCAATTGTCCATTGGGCACCACTGTTATGTCATTGGGAGACTCATTGTTCAAGAAGTCAATTCTCGTTTCACCTCTTTACTTTAGTGGCTCTAGAACATCCCACACAGTTAGTGGTTTCTGAGATGCTGCCTCCACCATGCTTCACATTATTATCATGACATCAGTCACATCACTTCCTTTGTCCATGATGATGCTGTCAGGTGACAGACAGAGGTGGTCATTGAGATAGTGTTTACTAATATAAAGCACAGAATGAGGCTTGTATTGATATCAGAGATGTCTGATTAGCTTCTACATTCATTATGTGTATTAGCCACTCAGTCAAAACATTGATGCTCTATGGATTTAAACATTTTTCTTCCACATCTCTCTCTTTCTCTCTCTCTCTTTCTCTCTCTCTCTCTCTCTCTCTCTCTCTCTCTCTCTCTCTCTCTCTCTCTCTCTCTCTCGTTCTCTCTCTCTGCGCCTCTCTCTCTCACTCTCTAGGGAGAAATCGTCTCTCCATTGCACATTCATTTAAACCCCACTCACTAACCCAGAATGAATAATTAAATATGTGTGGCTGTGGAACGGTGTAATGCGTTTCATTACAAGCGCCATGGCTCGCCTGGGTCACTCTCTAATGGCGAGCACCCTCTCCGGGTGTGTGTTTTAAAGATGGCACGCGTTTAAGATGGAGTCTAATCGACTAATTAAGCCCCAGATGCAGCTTGTGGGGGGGTTGTGTGTGTGTGTGTATGAGCGGATGTGTTTGCAGAGAGGCGGGGGTGTCGTGTTGAATGCGTGCCCCAGCTACATTAGGCATGTAGATGCAGAGTTAATCTGCCTTTTATTGGGTGTAATAAATACCCACGAGGCTGCGCGGTCCCACTCACTCTCATCTCTAGAGCGCTCATTCTCTCTAATGCATCGACCTCAGGGCCGAGAGAGAGAGAGAGAGAGAGAGAGTATAGGCATGCAGTTTTAGTGCACCTTTCAACATAAACACACACAAACATCTGTGGTCCACAGGTGACTCTAAAGGCTTTAAAATCTGAATAATAAACAGAAAACATTTAACCCTGTAATGTCCTGGACTTTATTATTCAGAAGCTACATGGACTGCAGTTCATTGGCCCAAATACAGCAGCCAGAACTAACTAGAGCCCGAATTAACCATAACTCAGGCTATAGTTGGGCCAGTTTTGGCCTAAAATAGAAACAGAGATCAAACATTTCATATGTCAGGTTGTATTTGGGCCACATGTGGAGCTCATATGTGATGGGCCAGTTTTGGCCCAAAATACACACATCATGTCGTTAACTGAATTGTGAAAGCCTTACTTGGGCCGTATTTTGTGTAGAATTGTCTGCTGTTTGTCTGAGAGCCTGACTGGACTGTCTCTGCATGTCTCTGTAGGAGAAAGCCGCTCTGGAAAGCTTGAGTCAGCAGCTGAAACAGTCTGAAGAGAGCAAGTTCACTCACGCCATGATGGACTTCGGCATGAGCGGAGACTCTGATGGTGAACATTTCATTACATTTACGGCAACGTTACTGTATTTTGTTGTTCTGTTCAGTGTAAAATGTGATTTATATTTATGCTGTTTTCTATTATTCTGAGAAATCAAAAACATTAAAAATTCTGAAAACCCATTTTTCCCAAACAACGTCATAATATTAACACTTTGGAGTTGAGGAAAATGTATTAGTGTGTGTAGGTACTGTAAGTAAGAAAATCCCGGGTGATGTGTGAATGAGGCTCAATGTCTTTTGGGACAGTACCTGATAGCATGACCTGGTTCTGGCCCACACTTACTACTTTCATCAGCCCACAGACCACTGTGGAATGACGCTGATGACCAAATCCAAGTGCCAGAGCACAGCCTGGCTGTAGTTGGGCCAGAATAGAAATGGAGTTCACACTTAACGTGGTAGATCGTATTGGTCCAGAATGCCATGACAAACTTTAAGGATTCATTTTATTAAGGTCCAGAATTGCTGCTTTAGTGATGGTAGCCTGGAACATCTTGATCAGGTTAAAACCGAACAAGCAAACATCAAACACCAAAGTGAAAGCGAAAGTGAAAGTGAAGGTGCTTCTGGTGCTGCTGTAGGCAGGATTCCTTTGTTGTCTCAGTGCTCTTTTGCTTGTACATATGCTGTATATGTATGACTAACCCAGCTCTGACCCCTGCAGGCAGCCCCAGTGTGTCAGACTCGAGGATGTTTCGTGAGGCGCGGGGTCGTGGAAACAGCGAGCCTCACATCAAGCGGCCCATGAACGCGTTCATGGTTTGGGCGAAGGATGAGAGGAGGAAGATCCTGCAGGCTTTCCCCGACATGCACAACTCTAACATCAGCAAAATCCTCGGTAAGACCGGCTCTGGGCTCAGCTGGGGGGGTGTTATCACTGTTATCGCTTTCATTGTGCTCGGATTGTAACGTGTGTTCAATGTGGGTCAACCGGCTTCAACCACAAATACATTCAACTGTACTGAGGCTGGACAAGCTGCTGAAAGCCCGTTTAACTGATAAGATTTACGAGGAATCTGAAGAATTTCTCACCACTTTATTTATTCTAACAGCGTGAACGTTCACTTATCTCACACACCGATATACATCCTTAAAAATAAAGCTGCTACAAAGGGTTCTGTGCCACAGAACAACCACTATTGATTGCCTAAAAACCATTTCTGTGAGTGTGAAGAACCTTTTTTAAGCTGTTGTGTGATGTAAAGGTTATTACCAATTTTAAGGTCCTTCACACTCTTGGTTCTTGGTTATACTTAGAACCGTGAACCCTCAAAGAACCCACTGCATGAGCATACAGTTCTGTGAAAGGGTTCTTCCCACTGGTGTTGAAGATGGTTCTATAAGCTTTTTGTATATAAAATTTACAGCCCCAAATGGGTTCTGCTATTGTTTACGATGTCAAGCTTGTAATAATAAAAGAACCTTATTCATGGTTCTAAATATGTTTGTGGTTCCTTTGTCCTTTGATTCTATTGTTCTTTGGAGTGTTCATGTTTTTAAATATAACCACTTTACTAAAGAACCCTTGAAGAACCATCTTTTTAAAGAGCATATTACAGAAATGGTTCTTTAAGGAGGGCGGCACGGTGGCTTAGTGGTTAGCATGTGCACCTCTCGGTGCTGGGGTATTGGGTTCGAGTCCCCATCTGAGCGGAGTTTCCATGTTCTCCCCGTATCTCGGTTTCCTCCAAGGTCTATGGTTTCCTCCTGTAGTCCAAAAACACGGCGGTCAGGTGGATTGGATACTCTAAATTGGCCATACGTGTGTGTGTGTGTGTGTGTATGCACCCATCCAGCGATGGACTGGTGCCCTGTCCTGGGCTTGGTTGAATAGTGTACTGCCCTGCGCCCAGTGAGGGGGTAGTGGACTAACCGCAACCCTGATAAGGATTAAGCGGGTGTGATGGATGGATGGATGGATGGTTCTTTAAGGAACCAAATGGAATCGCCCAAAGAACCTTGTGTAGTGTCTTAAAACCAGTAATACAAGAAGATTAGTGCTGTCCTGGTTCTGACCCACACTTACTACAAAGACCGCCATGGAATGATGAATTGAGAGTCTAAGTTTAACTCAAATGAAAGCTCAGCTCATAACTGACCGTAGAGTCTTACTTGGGCCATATTTTGTCCAAACGTCTGCTGTCTGTGAGTATATACAGTATATACAGTATATACAGTATATATGTATATATGAAGGCCTATAATATACTCACTGTTGTACTGGGACATGTGCTTACTCACTGCTGATTGATATTAGACCAGAATTGCTATAATATTGCTAGCAGCCCATTCTGTATGTTAGAAGAAGAGGTGGAGCTATGATTCTACCCCCTCCCCTCCTCTCTCCTCCCCTCCTTAGGAAAAGCATAGTATAGCACAGCCGGTCAGGGACTCCTGCACACACACACACACACACACACACACACACACACTCGTCCTGCTCCCCGCGCAGTATTGTGTAACCACTGCCTAATGAATCGCTCTGGAGAGCCGACTCCAACAATGATGATATAATTCATTATGCATTAAACAAGCACTCCAGTCTGTCTGACATTTTCTCCAGACCTCTGGGATTGTGTTTGACATTTTAAAGAGCTCCTAAGCATTTTATAACGCCGGCAAATCTGGTTTTAATAAGGCTCCCGCTCTCTCAATTGTTAACAGAAGGAGTTTCCCCTTTTCCAGCGGGCCGGGTGCGTGTCAGGCTCAGCGGTGACAGCTTTTTCCCATTAAACATACAGTAGGAGAGTGTAAATTCACCACAGACACTCGCCGAGGGATAAACGCGCGTGTGAACGTGCGAGTGCGTGTTCACGGGGCTCTGTTAATGAGGAATAAGGAGCAGAGGCCACAGGTACTCTTATTGAGCTCTGATAATTAGATGGAGTGTGTGAATGGCCCACTTAACCTGCTGTCACCTGGAATAATGACGCACGTCACCGAGAGTGCGCGAGAGTGCGCGCGCCGCACCAGGGCAGAGAGCGTGCTCTCCGCTGTTCTGTTTGACATCACTTCCACTCAAAGGTACTCATTAGACCAAACAAAAGGCCACTTTATACAGAGAGGGACCGGGCGGGTCGGTCCACTCACACGCTGACGGTTTTCAAATAAAAAAATGACACCACGAGTTTGTGCGGAGATTCACACCTGAGCGTTTAAACTCCCTGCAGACACTCAGAGTGATCATTCAGGAAAAAATGGCCTGAAGAATAAAAGTAGCTTCATACGAGAATCTTCAAGATAGCAGACAATTGTGACCCAAGTACTCACTTATGGGTGAGTTATGGCAATGGTGAGTGTATTTTGGGCCAAACAAAGCCCGGCTGTGGCAGTCAAACTTTCTCTTTATGTTGTCTATTCATCAACTTTTTTATTTGATTTTGGAAAAAAAAGACACAAATGAAGCATTTCAATTGTTTATTGACTGAAATCTGTAAATCTTTGTTTTAATGAGCTCTTAAATGAGAAATTATGAATTCTGGCCCAAATATGGCCCAATTAATGCATGCACAGTGATGGCGTGGGTATTGTTTTGTCCCGGCTGTAGCAGTTACTTTTAAGATTTGTCATAGCATTTTAATTTGATGGCCCAAATACAAGCTACTGTGGGAAATGTTTGACCTCCATTTCTATTTTGGGCCAAAACTGGCCCAACTACATCCAGCCAACTGAGTTCTGGCTTAATTCAGATCAAATTGAGGCTATGTACTGGCACCTGGAATCAGGCAAAGTCATTACCATCATTTCACAGTGGTATTTGGGCCAGTTTGTGGGCCAAAATAGTGGTATTTGGCCAGAACTGGGCCATCACTCAATTGTCCAAACTTTTGCATATGACTGCATATCTGTATGTGTGTGTGTGTGTGTATGTGTGTGTGAGAATATCCACTGTGTAACACGCCTGTCTGTCTGCAGGCTCCCGCTGGAAAGCCATGACTAATCTGGAGAAGCAGCCGTACTATGAGGAGCAGGCGCGTCTCAGTAAGCAGCACCTGGAGAAATACCCCGACTACAAATACAAACCGCGGCCCAAGCGCACCTGCCTGGTGGACGGCAAGAAGCTGCGCATAGGCGAGTACAAGGCCATCATGCGCAGCCGCCGGCAAGAAATGCGCCAGTACTTCACTGTAGGGTGAGCAGATTTCCGTCACTGAGACAACAATTCACCACATAATATTATACACTGCAGTTATTCTGCTGTTTATGCCCTTTACTGACATGGAGAACAGGGGAAGTTTATTTTATGGCCAATTTTTTATGTTATTTTGCTTTCATCTAATATTACGTAGTTAATTTTTGATGTGTACATACTTTTGGTTGACACTGTGTCAGTTTCTGGTTTGCGTTTATGACATTTTTATGCTGAAGCAGGAATTTTGTTTACATAATCAGAGATCATCCAAAATGAGAACTTTACGGGAGAAGGAAAAACTGACTTTGTTTTTAATGGAAGTCAATGGAACCAGACATTTTTCTAAGTCATTTTGGGACTTTTCTTCTGGTCCAGTCATTATAAAATTTACACACAACATTAAGATCAAAAGGCTTTTTCAAAATCTGTCAAAACTGAAATATGGACAAAAATTAGATGTTGCAGTTTGCAAATTAATTATTCATATATAACAGATTATATAATGTCTTTCTTAATAACATGAGCACAGTAAAGGTTAAAAATGTTAGAATCATGGACCCTAAGACGCTGACACTATGACCAGAGGATTGTGAGTTCAAATCCCGGTCATGCTGTTTGCCATCAACAGCTGGGGCCATCAACACTCACACATTGCAATGTTCTCTGGCTCAGGCATCAGTCCATTCAAAACTAGAGACCCTGCGCTTTCCTCTGAGCGCATTGGTTCCCCAGGGATGGTATATCAAGCGGTAGTTCTAAAAGAGGCGGTGGCTGTATCGCACGCAATGGAGGAGGCGTGTGCATGTCTTCACCCTCCAAGAGTCAGGGACAGCGCAAAGTGATGGGGAGAGGCACTAACGTTTGGGTTAATTGGCAACTACCACATTGGGAAAGGGAGAAAATTGGCAAAAATTTATATATTAAAAAAAAAGTTAGAATCATTAAACAGGATTTATTCACTCATCTCAAAGGACCTACAACATTATTAATATACAGTTAAAGTCCATTTACCAGCAATGACTGCAGCTTTAAAATGTTCATTTAACAGCTGACCTGGTGTCTTCTAGCCACTTGTGCAAGTGTTGACTGTCTGAAATATCTACATTTTTGTAATTTTTCAAAAAATGTCTCTTTATATTGTATGTAAATTTCATTATGACTGGCCCAAAACAAAAGGCCCAAAAAGACGTCTGGTTCCATTGACTTCCATTAAAGGCAAAGTCAGTTTTATTCCCATTTTGGAGGATTTCTAAACTTTTTAAATTAAAATGAAAGAGGCTGCGCAGAGGGCAGTTCTGACTGTGTGTGTGTGTGTGTGTGTTACAGGCAGCAGGCTCAGTTGCCCCTGTCCTCGGCAGGCGTGGTGTACCCAGGCGCCCTCTCCATGGCCGGGATGCCGTCCCCACAGATGCCCTCAGAGCACTCCAGCATGTCCAGTAGCCCCGAGCCAGGCCCCCCACTCGGCGGCCAGCCCTCTTACCTCAGCATCAGCAAGGGGGAGGAGCCTCGTATAAAAGAGGAGGAGCTGCGAATGGACGAGAGCAACGGCGACGCCTACGACGACTTTGACTACGAAGACGAGGACGGAGACTTCGGCAGTGACAGCGAGAACCACGTGACCCAATAAAATGGAGCTCAGAGACGTCCCCGCCAGTCACTCAGACCCTCACTTGCTCTCCCAGCCTACACCCTTTTACACACCACCCAGTCAGGACTCCGGCCGCCTCCCCCCCTCCCCAGGAGCCCCAAAAACCAGCAGCAAAGCACAGGATCTGTCAATCAGAGCGACTGTTACACTAAAGGAGATTGTTGAACAGGAGCGGAGACTCCTCGCCACACGTTCTGCGGACTGAAGCTGCTGTGGCGAAGCCGCGTCTAAGCTAAAGGAAGACAGGAGAGACGTCTTTTAAACAAGGACCAGTCAGTCGGCCTGTCAGAGACACTTTAAAAAGGTGGACCTGCTTGTCTATAAAGAGACACTTTTAAAACTGCGTTTTTTTGTTTTCTGGGTTCTATAATATTCTCACTCAGGTACACGGTGCCAACAAGTGGCTTGTGAATGTGATTTGTTGTTTTTGTGCTACAGTTTTAATAGAGAAAAAAAAGCATTTATTTTTCCTGTTTTGACATAAAAGCACCTGACAGGAGTTACGACAAACTTTTTGCCCCTTTTTTGTTGTTTTTCTTAATTATTTCAGTTGATTTTCCCGCTTCGGTGTACTCCTCGCTCTTTTACGCACTCACACACTCACACACTCACTCATCTGTTTTTTAAACGAAAGGATGGAAGGGATGCCCGAGGTCCTTCCATTGTGGAAGCAGCACTGGATGACAGACAATCCCTCCTTCTGCACTTTTGTCCAGCAGTTTCTTTCTCTTTGCTGTCTCGAGGTGAGATGGGACGAACTTCGTCATCAAAATCCACAGCCGGGTCTAAATCAGAACTGTCCTGTGCGTGTGTGTGTGTGTGAGTGAGTGTGTGTGTTCTCTCACTTTCATCCTCATGACCGCACGTTTACAAGAACACAACATTGGTCCAAATGTTTGTGGACACATGTCCTGCCAATACAATAGGACTAAACATGAAACTACTGGCACCATGCCCTAATGCCAGGTGTGGGCTAGAGGGGTACAAAGCCTCCCAGCATTGAGCAGTGTTCTGTGCTCCGTTTTGAAGAGCTGGGGATAGTGATCCAACATCCTCACTAACCCTCGCAGCTCTGCTCCAAAAAACGTAATCAAAAGCCTTCCCCGGACAGCAGAAGGTAACAGTGAATGAGCAGGTGTCCCCATACTTTTGTCCCATTAGTGTATAGTTTAATATTCTGAGCAGTGCTGGCCTGTGAGAGCACAAATTGAGATCCAACCTGTCGCCCCTCTGACTGTTTTCAGCATTAAGGAGAATGCAGGGTTCTGTCTCTTTATCCAAAAGAAACAGAACGAGAGAGAGAGGGAGAGGGAGAGACGCTCCTTAGAGAAGAGTTTGGCACTGAATGGTCAGCTGAACAGAGAATAGAGGGGCTCCATGGCCTCACAGCTCTGTTTACCAAGGGAACCTCTATAACACCCAAAGCACTGAGGAACACTCAGTGTGTGTGTGTGTGTGAGAGAGAGAGAGAGAGTGTGTGTGTGCTGTGGTTTCCCAGCCATCTCCATCCAGCCTTCTTAAACTCTCCACTGCAACCTTGACCGCTCCCACAATCTCCATCCACATCATTATCTCACACACGGGGCCCAGTTCTGGCCCGCTCTGACCCGTCTCAGGCGCCCCCTCCCTCCCTAAGCCAAATGCCGAGAGCCGAGCTCGGCCTCCTGCTCTGAACGGTACTCTGAGTGTCAGTCAGAAGGTCCTGATGGTGGGCTGATGTGCAGCCCAGTCTTGAACATGTGTTGCTTATATATTATTTTTTTGTTGTTGTTGTTGTCGTTGTTGTTTTTGTTTTTGTTTTTCTGTCTCCATGACGACGTCACCCTGCTGTGGAGGTTGTTGAAGGAGGACTCTGCATGTCAGTGTTTTTGTTTGTATTTGAATACTGTATTTTATTTTTTATTCAAACTGCCTCTAGTGTAATAATATTATTAACAGTAATTATAAGGATGGTCAGCGTTTATTTTTTGTTTATTTTTTTCCTCTGAGTTTAGTTATGTACAGTATAATTTATTTTTTGCTCTCGTTCTGTTTCGTTGGATTATTACATTATGGAGAACATCTGCTTCTTAAAGCGTTATATTTAGCTGGTAGGTATTTAGATCTAATTACTCTGTACTTTAATTTGGCATATATATATATGATTTTTTCCTCCTTTTTATTTGTCAGTTTTGCGTTGTATTAATCCCGTCCCTGCGCTGGTATATTTGATCACGAGGAACTGCTGACGTGAAGGAATAAGAGACTTTTTTTTTCTTCTGTGCATCAAACTCCGAAAAAAAAAAACAATTTCTTAAAGCACTAGGACTCTGGACTCAGAGAAAAATATAAGAACTTTTTTATTTGTAATGGTTTATGTATAATGTGAAGTTTTCTATTTCTTTATTTCTTTATTACTTTTATCGAGGATAAAGAAAACAGTTATATTATACCCCAACGTCATTGAACAAAAGAAAAATGGAGCTCGGCTCATGTTTACTGGGATTTGTAGTCCTCGGTGGACTATCAAGACAGACACATTTGTAGTCCTACGCTGCTCTGATGTGGCTTATATCAGCTGAAGATGCTCAGAGGAGTTGTGTTGTCTGCTCTGCTGATGCTCCACCGAGATGTTTTAGATGTTTAAGCTCTACGGGACTCCGCTTGTGGAGACGACGGCTTTGTTTGAGCTCCACACCCTGACAAAATCTCTTACAGTCTCCAGCTGGTCTTCATAGTGACACATTAGTGCCCATCCTGCCCATGCACTACACTCTAGTGACCTTCACTGCCAGGTTCTGCTATTCTGGGAACCCATCCAATCACGACACGGCCGGTTATAATCACGCATGACGTGGAAACCAAGCCGCTATTGATTTGCTATGAATAATACTAGATAAGACAATCAAAGTCACGTGTGGAGCTCAAAACTAAGTAATAAAAGATAAAAAATGACCTATCTTACCATCTCAACTTGAAAAAATGGAGAAAGATAATTATGTAAATATAACATAGAGTTATAGATTTATATTTTGTTCATAACACAGTGTAATATAAGTTGTATATTTCTTTTTTTCTCTCTCTTTTATTGATGTTATTCATGCCACATTAAAAAAAGCAGGAGTTCATGTACTCTTACGAAAAAAAACGGAGAAAAAAAAACAAAACACAAACAAACAAAAAAAAAAAAAACAAGCCGTGGATTGCCACCATCTGTTCTGAGTTGACGTTTTTCAGTATTATTGCCGGTCTAGGCTCTAATAAAGACAGCAATGTGTTCTGTACTTCTGGTTTCTGAGCTCTTTCTGATCAGTGTGTCATGATTTACAAACACGTGTAAAGTTGCTTCGGCTTTTCTGCATCCAAAAAGTAGAAGAGTTACAGCGGTTCGGGCCGGAGCCCGTCTCTGCAGAGGGAATTTACGCACAGCGGGATTAAAGGGAACTTGTGTGTAAGGTTTTATTTCATTCCGCAGAACGACGAGTCTGCCTGGATTACAAACATTTATTGAAATATGTTCACATGAATTAGAAGTGCTTGTTAGTACATCTTGATCTACGTGACTGGATCTGAGTCTTCTTAGCTTTCGTCCAAAGCAGTTACATCAAAAGCCAGACGGTAGAGTTACATTCTCAAAAGTATACAAATGCACAATAAACTCTCTCCAGCTTGGGAACACTTACCCAGAAAGCAGCCAGTTCTGGACCAAATACGACCCAAATAAGGCACCTATGCTTCAGTTACGTATTTTTGCAGAGTTGTAAAGTTTTCATGGCTCAAACACAACCTACTATGAGAAATGCTTAAACTCTTATTTCTGTTTTGGGCCAAAACCGACCCAACTATAGTCAGTGAACAATATAATCCCTGAGTTCTGCTTTAATTTAGGGCAAATTGAGGCTAGGACCCAGATTTTGACATCAATGTCATTCTACGGTGGTATTTGGGCCAATGAAAATAGAAACTGTGGGCCAGAATCTTGACATCACACTTGCTATCAGCGATTTTGTAACATTAGCCGGGAACAAACATCACATTTCTGCTAATTTTAGTGCAATCTTAATTTATTTTCTTGTACAGCCCAATTAAGGCACTTACTGGTTAGTTATGGCAATGGTGAGTGAATTTTGGGCCAAAACTGTTCCAGCTGTAGCAGTTATGTTTGTCATGGCATTTGATGTGCAACATGTGGCCCAAATACAACCTACAATGTGAAATGTTTGAACTTCATTTCTATTTTGGGCCACAACTGGCCCAACTACAGCCAGCCACCATTATCATCCCTGAGTTACACCGGCTTATTCTAGAACACATACCTTCACTTTCAATGTAAATTAATGTAGCGATATTTTATTTACATTTGGAGCATCTCTACTGGTACAAACATCACGTAATTTTAATACAATATAAATAACATCAGCTCAGAAAAATGTTTTGGACAGTGATGACCAGGAGAACAGACAGAGTCTATATAAATGGTTATACAGGTTATCGTGGTGAGCTTGGCTACGTTATGTAGATGTATAAATTTATGCCCTACAGTTAAAAGTTATTCCTTTACTGTGTTTAATTCAGTTTATATTCAAACTGAAAATATGTGAATATTTAATATACAGTAGTTAGTTCAAATAGTTAATATAGTATGTAGTTGTATGTACTGTACATAGTTAAAATAAAAATTACATTAAATTCTTACTGAGATTATGAAGGATGCAAACAAACCTCTTCAATTATTTGAATCAGGTACTGATTCTGGACCAATTACATTCTAAAACGGGTCGGTTATGGTAATGGTGAGTATATTGTAGGCTTGGCTGTTGCAGTGTTTAAGCTTTTTCAAGACATTTCTGGCCCAAAACTGGCCCAAATACAACCAACCAAAGCTGGCGTATGGTTGGAGTAAAATTGAGGCTGTTCTGGTACCCAGATCTGGATGAATTGTTGATGGTGGTATGTGGGCTGACGAAAGCATCAAGTTTGGGCCAGAACCGGGCTATCATTTAATATATCCTGTCACATTTTGTCTCTGTTCAGGTCTGAGTTCCTTGTTCTTATTTTCCCGTATCCATGTGCTTGTGTTTACCCTTTTGTCTCCGCCTTGTCACTGTCATCACCTGCTGCTTGTCTCTCAGCCCTGGTTCCTGACTGTGTCCTGTA
>BRDA01003698.1:3757-22488 GCA_036984385.1 Crenuchus spilurus
AGAAGCATATCAAGGTTCTGGAGTGGCCTAGCCAGTCTCCAGACCTAAACCCTATAGAAAATCTTTGGAGGGAACTCAAACTCTGTGCTTCTCAGCGACAGCCCAGAAACCTGGCTGTGTGGAGGAATGGGCCACAATCCCTGCTGCAGTGTGTGCAAACCTGGTGAAAAACTACAGGAAATGTTTGACCTCTGTAAAGGCCACTATACCAAATATTAACATTGATTTTCACAGGTGTTCAAATACTTATTTGCAGCAGTAACACACAAATAAATGATAAAAAAATCATACATTGTGGTTTCCAGATTTTTTCTTTTAGATTATGTCTCTCACAGTGGACATGCACCTAAGATGAACATTTCAGACCCCTTCATGATTTCTAAGTGGGAGAGCTTGCAAATTCGCAGGGTGTTCAAATACTTATTTTCCTCACTGTATATATATATATATATATATATATAGACCCATTCCAAAAGATTTAAAGGATTTCAAGTATTTATTTGTTTATTTTCACATAATTTGGGCTTCCAGCTCATAAAACCCACAACAGTTATATATATATACACTCATTAGAATCAAGAGACAATCTGTTCACAAACGTCACTTTTGAAGCCCAGTTGTAGATGTGTTTATTGTTCAAAGATCCAAAACTACCATTAAGCAGTAATAAGACCCTCAGATTTCACAATAACTCTCTTTAGTAAATGATTAAAATACTTAAAAACCCACCAATTAAACAAACATGCATTTCAAAGTTTACAAGGCAGTGAAATACAGACAATACAAACAGTAGGCATTTTTTACATGTATGTGAGTATGATAATTTCATTTTGATTGAAAACTGATGCTTTATTGGATAATTGATTTATCCAATAATATTTTAATCTGTTGTAATTAATTATAACATTTCACATTTCATAACAGGTCACAATGTGTCAGTTAATTTTTACACTGCTGTTGTTTCCCCTGCATCATGCCCTGTGTAGAGAGGACATGATTTGCTGTGACGTTTGTTTAGCCTCTCAGACCACTCTTGGCCAGCTGAACTGTTGTCAGTGTTAAGCTGCTTTGTGTGTGTGTATGTGTGTGTGTGGAGTGTGTGGAGGCTCAGAAGAGCTCAGTCCCAGTCCTCCAGTTTATTTCTTCTGCTGTGTTAATGATTCACGTTTACAGCAGCAACACAGCAATCAACAGATCCAGTCCAACCAAAGGTCCCTCCAAAGCATCAGTGTCCCGTCACTCAGACCGCACACCCATCAGAACTAATCGAGGACAATAACAGAGCTGGTGAGTCTCTTCCTTTTTATCCCAAAAACAGAAAGTCAGTTCCTGCCTTCTGAAACTTTGGTGTTCATAATTACTTGATATTTGGTTCAGTTATTCATGCAGTTATTGGTGAAAAAATGATCAATTTAGTTGTATATGTATGTTTCTATATCATAATTGTCTTTATTTTTGGTATTTTGTATATTAAATGTGAAATGTGACTATTTGCCACAATATATGAGCAAGATATATATAATCAAAGAAAAGAGCAGACAGTGTTTTGGGATTTTTAGCTTTCAGCCTAATGTGAGCTCAGCAGATCTCCTTTACATTGTGTGAAGATGTCATGATGATTGGACTAAAAGAAATGCCCCAAAACTGCTTTGAATAAAACTTCTTTACATTATCTTACTTTGAAAGTAATGAAGGTTTTTGACTTCTCCTGTAAAGTTACCATGTTGGACAGCGATGATATATAAAACTTATATGTGAACCTAAAGGTATGACATAACTGCCACACTACAAAGCAGTTATAATAATTATAATATAGATTTTGCTCAGTTTAACTGATTCTTTTAATGATAACAGAATAAATAGCTTGTTTTGAAATGCCACTTTAATTGGCTTGATCTAGATTTGACTGAACAAAAATCTTTCCTAAATGTGTTACCACTGCCGAGCGATATACATAAACAGTAGAAGTTAAAAATATCAGATATCAGACACACACACATAAACACACACGCCTGTGTATGTGTGTGTGTGTATCAGCCAGCAGGACTTTTAGGATTACCATTTTGGATGTTGATGATGCCAAATGTTGTTACAGTACTGGTCTTCACCTTTTTGAAATCTAAATATCCAGACATTTCTCCAAAGACATATTTTAGAAGTCTATTCACAACTTTGCTAAAAAGTCAAAATTAAGCTTTAATTAAACAATTTTTAAAATTAAAATTAAACTGGAACTGCTAGGCGAACAATACTAACAACTAGAACTCAGTAGTCACCTAAAATACATCAGCACAGCATGTCTCAAAGTACATCCAGGTCTCACAGATTATCTGACATGATTTAGGACACAGTACGACTTCCCGTGAACTGTAAAATTGAACAAAAACATGTAATATCTGTCATAGTTTACTGGATTATACTGCATCCCAAACCAGTCTGTGAGACCTTAATGAAGATCTGGATGTGATTTAATTGGCTTGAGATAATTGTTTGGGGGTATATTTTTACAAAAACAATCCTTGCATAGTCTTACTACAGCCTTGCAGCTTCAGTTTAAAACTACAGAAGAAAACGTGGCCTCCAAACATGTCTGGGCCAAACAACTACACCTGTAAGTGTAAACTGTGTAAATGTGAGTTTTGGGTGAACCACTTCTTTAATCTGCTATGTTCCCTCCACAGACGGACGGCAAGAGAATGGAGAAATCATTACTTCTGCTTCTAGGTTTCTTTACCACCTGTAAGTATATGACAGCCACGTAGTTTAATGGATGAGCTGTTGTTTTTTGCCCTGTTAGAGCTCAAAGTCTAAAATATTATCTGATCAATTTTTTTTATGTTACAGAGCTATGATTAAACATGGTCATGTACAGCTGTCCAAATAATATCGAGAAGTAACTGGTTTATTACCTATAATGATAGACAATGCGCCATGTTTGATTTCCTTGAAGTACCTTTCAGTGAACAGTTATGGTTCTTAAACAACCTTAAGCTCATTGGAACCCTAAGTCTACTGAATGTAGTATACATACTTTTGAACAGTGAATTTTTATGGTCTTAAACATTATAAAAAAGGACTGAACTGGATTCATAGAAGGTTCTTATATGAACTGTATCTAAAGCCTAGAATTGTTTAGTTCAAGAATATGAATATTATTGCATTTTCTGAAGCTTGTTTATGTGCTTTCTCCAGGTTACTGTCAGAATGTACCCATCATCAATATGACTGTAGTGCGTCTACGGGAGGATCTTCGTAAAGGTACAGTTCATATACCCTACACCTGCAGGCCTGTATAGGTGTCATATGTCATTTAATGGATGATATGCCACAAGTGATGAATTGCACATTGAAGTATTTTATGTGATTTATTTTTATTCTCATTAGGTTCTTCTAAATGGTAACACAATGTACTTGAAAGAAATGCATACTTTTCCACATAAATACAATATATTTCAAAACTCATGCTGATGTAATATATTTTAGTGATTTGAAAATAAACACAATTCAATCAGATAAATTCATTGTCTTCAAAAATGTACATGCAATAAATGGTCTGTCAGATTTACGTCATTCACATTAAAACGTTTAGCTAAATCATGACTTTTGATTATGTTATGTTCTATTTAATTTAACGGATTAACAGATTTATTAATTTGATAATTTATTGTGGATGTGATCCACAGATGTAAAATTTATTTAATGTAATTAAAGGATGCTTACACTGCCATAGAGAGGAATTAGAATAGCATAAAAAAAGTTCATTGTTCATCATAATTTTATACAAAAAGGCAAACTGTCATTTTTATTCATTACACAAAGAAACATTTAGCTTTTTTGTTTTGTTTAACTGTTGATCAGTTTGGCTAATAAAAAATCCTAAATGGGAATTCATAAATTCCTATAGGGTAACTTAGTCCAGTAATACTAAGTAAACATTAACAAATTATGTTTCCTAAATAAGAAGAAATGAAGCAAACATTTGTGTGCATGTACACATTTACATCATATAAATTTAACACACATTTTTAGTGCAGAGGATTTGCATTAAAAAAATAAATGCAGCAGATCTGCAATAATCCATAGCATGATTGATAATCCATAGCAAGATGCCATCCTATCACGTAGGCCTATAATATACAGATATCTAGAGGCAAAGTTCTAATGAGTACAAGTCAGGTCAACTGTGTTTTTTCTCTTTAATTCTGGGTCATGATGTAGTTCTGTTTTGTAACATATCATAAAAATCATAATATGAGATGTGGACAGATATGGACAAACTAATATTGCGATTACATTTCTGCCATGTAAATCATGATTCTTTAACAGAATGCAAAATCTCAGAATAAACCAGAAATCAGAAATTTCAGTGGTCACTACGATTGTGATTTTTATGAAATACTAATACTGCAATTATATTATAATTATTTTTATTATGACATATACTGTATTGTAATTGCAAAACATTTTTTCATTGTGGTCCAATAAATTATAAAAATAAAGTAAAAAACAACCTTAAATTTAAAATTCAAGGACACCGATAACTAATATTTGAGACTGACATTTAAACAAGCACCTCTTGCTTACATGCAGCTTTCTTGGCATTTTCTCAGTCAGCTTTATGAGGTAGTCACCTGGAATGGCTTTCAGTTAACAGCTGTGTCTTGTCAAGAGTTAAAGTAAAAGTAAAATTTTTTCATTAAGATAAGCTGATATTTGTGGTTCTGCTCAATCAAACAAAATCAGATTGACTGTAAATGTAACTTTGACTGACAGAAGGTCAGTGACTGTAAACTTCTGCTTAGTTTGTGTTTAGTTTACTTACTGTAACCTCAACATTCACTGACTTTCTCTGTTTTTATGCTTTAATATTAAATATTCATTACATCTCACATGTTGAATTACAGAACAAGTGTTTGATGCTTTTGATGTCTTACTCAGTCAGTCATAGTGAGCTCTGCAGCTCTACTTAGCAGTTTAGTTAATAAAATGGTAAACTGCTAATAAACCCAAAATATTAAGTGATTTTCAACATTTTTTCACCACATTGTTATTTCCAGCAGTAGATTAAAATAAGAGGGTGTGAATTTGGTTTTTGGAAGTTGAAAATTTTGCATTTTCACCATATCATACATACAACATTTATGTAAATGATGATTAAAATGTAGATACTTTTTGGAAACATCAACTATGTGCACATCACTCTTGGCTGACATAAACTTCCCCACTTTATCTAATGTAGCAAACAAAACCCAGTGTTACTCCACATCTGGGGAGCTTTCCTAATAAAGCTGAGTTTTTCCTCCACAGATGAGTTTGCATTCCAAATTGAAGCATATGACCTTGACGGTGACAAGCTGACATATGGTATAATAGATAATTACTATCATTTCCGTGTGAATAAAGACACTGGCGAGACCTTCATCAACAACACATTGAACAGAGAGGTAATTCCAAGACATGGAAAACTTTCAATGGTTTCAATATTTGAAGAGCAGCTGTTGACTTGCTGGATTACTTTTCTCTCCCTCAGGAAAAGGAGTATTTTACAATAAAGGTTACTGCCGATGATGGAGTTTATGCTCCAGTAAGTACAACTTATGTAAAGTGGATTGTAGGCTTTGTCGTTTTCTTTATCATGACTTAATCCTAAATATTTGATTTTCAGGCATCCAGAGTTGTAACCATTGTTTTAGAAGATGCAAACGACAATGTACCAAAATTCGAAAACTTACCATACAACGTTGTAGTGCCTGAGGTGAGTTTTACATCAGTGGCTGTTTGATCAAGAAACATTTAAAATAAAGCTGGTGTTAAAATGTAAAGAAACAATTAAAACAAAACACATTACTGTATGACAATGTCAAATGCAGTGCAACCTCGGTTTTTATTATTAATCTGTTCTAAAGTGCCTGATGATAACAGAAATGAATGATAACTGAAGCAATATTTCCCATAAAAAATTATGTAAAGTCAATCGATCTGTTCCAGACACTCCAAAATATGAACAAAAATACATTTTATATTGAATAACTACAGTTTTACATACAGAACACAATGAGAAATAAACACAAAAGACTAATGAAATGGATAAATGAACATTTAACATCATTCTTACAGGTTTACGCTCTGTTTTAGAGAGTGCCAGTGAGGTCCAGCCAGCAGCCTTTGTTTTGCACACCAGTTCTCAGGGTTCTCGTCCAGTATTTGTTTTCACACCCGTTATTAGGTGATAATGCTGCGCACCGTTACTTTATTGTGACATGTTTTAGTTTGTTTTGAGCGTTATCAATGTAAACAGCAAATACAGAATGAGCGACAAACACATGGGTGGATGATTTGTTTTAGCTAAATTAGCGGTGAGTCACATGAGCATGCCGACGAAAACCGGATGAAGTAACTGGGACAAAATTTTTAGCCAACGATAACCAAATTGTACAATAATCAGGGAAAATGATAACCAGGTTCCATTGTAACTGTTAACTGTGTTCTCGTGGCATGACAGATGCCATGATGTGCTTTCTGGGTGTGCAATAAGGCAAGGGTTCTCCAGTATAGTTTATACAGTGTCAGGTTTATGAGCTACTCCCTCCTCCAATAATCCTGATCCAATTCATGAAATTAATCGATGAGACTGAATCAGATGTGTTGGATTGGGGAAGATGTTACATTGGGCACAGCAGGTCTCCAAGGCTGGATTTGAGACTTTTGCTGTATGTAAACTAATATCAAACATATTCACCTCTCTATTTAATTATTTGCCATATTTAAAGCATTTTTACAGTGCAATAGTTATTTGAATAGAGTAATGCTAAAGCTGTGTTTGCATGAGAGTTCTGACTCTGAACTGCAGTGGTCAACACCAGTGACTTTAATAATACAATATTACTTTCCCTTCTGAATGATTTACGGCAAGCTCATGAAAACACTACTTCACCATTTAATCCAAAACTCACTCTAATGTCTCCTCCCCTAAAAATGTGTTTATCATGGAAAGTCCTATTATGGTAATGATTAAAATATGATTAATTCTGCAGATCTAACTGACAAAGTCTATGCAAAACTAGGGCTTTATTGACCAAGGATTCAGAGGTGCTAAAGTGGTGTCTCTGATAGTGTCGATCTTGTTTGACTGTGAGGCTGGCTAATTCTTTTGATAATCCCCACTGATTACACTGCAGCCTTGGCCTTAGGAATACCTTGACTGTGGAGGCTTAGCAATACAAAGTTACTGGGAAAACTGGAGACTCTCAGATTGTTGTAACTCTGGAAATGTTTTCTTTTTCATTATTTTTCTAATGTGGCCAAAAATTTCTTAATAAATAATAAATAAAACATGAATCTTACATTTTAATATAATGTTGCTGTCAGAATTAAACCTTGTGTCTCTGCTGAATGTACCCATATAAACGTCATTATAATAAGCTGTTTATAATGACTTTGTAAACTTTTTAGAGGCAAAATTTTATAAAAGTAAATGTCAGACCATTTCTGGTGGTCCATTCAACATGAAATGTTCACACAATGTAAGTAGCAGCTAAAAATAAAAAAGTTGAGTTTTTAAGTGAGATTTTGACATGCCAGTGACTGTTTCCTGTACTAAAGTATTTCTGCATTGACTGATCTCTCCTGCAGAACATACCTATAGGCAGTACAGTGCTGGTTGTGCTGGCCACAGATCCTGACCTGGGAACAGCTGGAATTGTCTCTTACAACCTTTTTAATGTATGTACCTCTGAACTCTTATCCTAAACTATAGCTCATTGAAACAGGTGGAAAAATTCTGTAGAAATTAAAGGTGTGCAATGCAAAATGGAAATGGGATAATGCATGATGGATATAGGGCATTTGATTAACTTTGCCATCCAATACAATCAGTGGTTAAACAACAAATTTTGCAAATGAACAGCACTATTCTACAATCCAGCCCAGCACTCCGCTTGCTTTCTTGCTTGTGTTTTCAGTGTTAAGTTGTGCAACAGCATGAATAGAAGGATAATGTTCCTTCATTTAAATGTTGTTCAAAATACAGTATTTAAGGAATATAAACTCATCAACACAGAATATTCAAAATGGATTATTTGAACCTGGATGATTTGATATTGTGAATCAAATTAAACTGCATTGTAACACATGGGGTAAAACTGTTTAGTTCTACTGTTAGCAACATTGTCATTGTAGCCCCAGTTTTAAACTAAAGGAAGCAAGCTCAAAACATGTTTTGGCTGATTAGTCAATAAATTTGTTCAAATGTGACTTCTGAGTAAGCCATTCCTTTAAGATTGTGACTATTACTTATTCTTCTCTGTCTGTCTCAGCCGGTTCCACCTGATGGAATAAATGTGTTCTCCATCTCTGAGAGAGGAGGACAGATCACATTGAAAGAGTCACTGAATTACAACAGCAAAAGTGTTTTTTATCAGATAATGATCAATGCATCAGTGAGTCCTTTACTTCAAACAAGCTGAAAAAATATTATTTTCTGGTTGCCCAGCTGGCTTTTGCCCAGCATGGCACCTACAATATAAGTTGCTTATTTGTTCACTGCTTATGCTTTGTACTTTACAGGATGGTGGGGGACCTTTATATGATAATCCCCACCATGTTCAATTTGACAATGCGACTGCTTTTATCACAGTGACTGATGTCCCAGATCTTGATCCTCAGTTCCTAAACTTGCCTAACGAAGCCACTGTCGATGAGCACAAACCTGTGGTGCGTAACTCGTATGTTTTTCTCTTATTGTAAAGCCAAAATGAAGAATTTTAGATGTTATAATTTAAAAATATTGTGTTATATTGTATTTTTGTGCTTCTGAAGCTCTGAAAGATCTTTCTTCCCATGTATTTCAACTGTAGGCAGTTTTACAGCATGTTTGGTATTATTTGTAAGCAGACATCTTGAGGTGTAGAATAAGGAAGAGAGTGAAAATATGATAAGTAAAATATGTTTTGGCTGTTTTCAGGGAACATCTGTGTTTGAGGTATTTGCCAGAGATCCAGATACAGGGATCAATGACATCATCTATTACAGCATTGAACGTGAGCAGTGTTCATCATTACTGGATCTTACTGCAAAGCCCCCAAGAAATGGAACAAATTAATAAATGAATAATGATCATATAATAACAACACCACCACCACCACCAACAACAACAATAATAATAATAATAATAATAATAATAATAATAACAATAATAATAATAATAATAATAATAATAATAATAATAATAATAATAATAAATTCTTAATCAAATAGGCCTGGAAGAAAGGTAATTGCACATGAGATTGCTTTGTTTTACACTGATTTCTTGCTTACTCATAAAAACAGCTCTACATTGTGTAATGATACATTAATTGTATTTCAGATTCCAATGTACCAGACTTGTTTGAGATCAACGAGGATGATGGTGTTATTTCCATCAAGACTGAATTTGACCGTGAGGAATTACTGCGTGACTACCTGAGCACAGTTGTAGAACTGACTATAAAGGTGATAAACCCCAAAACAGTGCTTATCCATACAGTGTATACATATAGATTTGGGTAAATTGGAGATTATAAATCACATTAGAAGTATTTTAATTTAATAAAAATAGATAAGAGTCTAAACTAAATTAAGTAAGCAAGCACTGAATTTGTTATGCATAATTCTCAACACCATTACTAAATATTAGCCACAATAATATATACTGTATGTTGTTTATCAGCTTGGTTTTACATATTATTACATCTTTATCATTATATATATTTCTCTAAAGATATGATAACCTGATGATCTATTTATTTATTACATTTTTTAGGCTACAGAAGCCAACCTCAATGTGGATAATATTTATGCTAACACGTCGGCTGTGCTAAAGATCAACATAGGAGATGTGAATGACAACAAGCCCATCATTTACAGATGTGTAGAGGATGCGTGCGAAGAGTCAGACAGTTTCACTGGGGAAATTGATGAGCACTCCCCTGTGGGTCTGTCCATCTCAGGCCTCAACATGACTGTGAAAGATGCAGACCTGGTAAGATGACTTTAGCCTTTAAGCCTTCCACACAACAAATATATTGTGTTACCTTTCAAAACAGGTGCATTTAGTAGTTCAGAGGAGAAAAGAGGTTTAAATGATCTTATGTTAATCCATTAATTATGATTTTAAATCATTTTGATTGAGAGAACAGGTTCTGGGTTCTTCTGGTTAGCATTGTTGCTATTCATTTTGTTGTGAAATGGTGCACAAGGATGATCAGGCTATAAATATTTACAGGGTGTGTGATGGGATTCTGACAAGAATTTTTTTGAAGACTGGGACTTTTGCCACTGCTGGTAGACTGTACACTTCAGTACACCTGCAAATCCAGCTACTTCCTTCACATTATTAAGATTTAAGATTAAGATTAAAATTCACCTTTTGCCTGAAGTGGTGGGCCGCCCTTATCCACCCGCACCTGGGGAGCAGTTTAGGGGGTTATGTTCCTTGCTCAAGGGCACTTCAGTCATGTCCTGTCTGGGGATCAAACCAGCGACCTTCCGGTCACAAGACCAGCTCCTTAACCATTAGGCCTGCACTGTACCACCTCTTATAAGTCTATGAATCCCTTCGCAAACCCTGCAGGTATTTAAAGTCTGATCATCATCATGCAATGCCATTTGCAGGACATAAGTTACTACCACCTGAAACTTTTTTTCCGGTGAGCTTATACAGTTCTTTAAGCAGCTAAACACAGTATTTAATATTAGATTGAGAACTTGATAAAGTCTGTAAAATGATGCTATAAAACTATGCAACAGTGAATGAAATAGAAGCTTTTTACATGATATTTTTCATGGAAGTCATTAACGTGACCAGACAGTACACTAGGTAAGTCGCCATGGAATTACCCAGGGTAAAGTTAAGGGGTCAGGAGGATTGAACCTATTACACAGACCTCAACATGAACTCAAGTTTTCAGTTTATCCTTCCAACATCTACTTTAACCAGTGATTATGGCAGTTTGAATGTTTGAATATGTTGAATATGGTCTAAGAAGCTAATCAAATGATTCACTCTTTCTGTCTTTCAGAATGCAAACAGTCATTTCCGGCTCCACCTTGAGGGCGTTGATAAGGATGCTTTTTCTGTCTTACCAACATCGGCTATCTCTCAAAGTGTTGTGCAGATTGCTGTCAAAAACCCCAGTGCTGTTGACTATGAAAAGCAAAAAACAATGACAGTAGAGGTGGGTGTGTGATGTACAGGCTCTAACAATTAATCACATGAACTGGCAACTCTAAGATTTCAACTGAGCTCTTAGCCAAAGTCAGAATTATCCTGGATTAGGGGGAATGGGCTTTGTGTAGATAAGACAGACATGTGTGCTTAAGATCAATTACATCTACAGTGATTAGAGTTGGTGAAGAGCAAACTCAGAGGCGTGTAGAAGGATGATTGATCAATTTTATTTTGATCTCTTTCTTCACAAAAAAATCAGTCTTTCAAACAGTGGAAGGAAATACATATTATAAAAACAGAAACAGTCAGGGATAACACAAAAAATCAGAAGACTTATTTCCATTAATATTATGTGTGTGGAGGAGCATAGAAGAGTCTTTCAGAATAAAATGTTGATACCTCAATAAAAAGCAGCCTACAAAAAAAAAAAAAACTTAACTCAATTCATCTCAACTTGTTCTTAAAACACCCAACATCTGGATGGAATCTTGGAAGAAATGGATGTTAGTTAGGCTCTAATAATCCCTTTTTGGAAATGCCAAATTTTCAACATGAGAAACAGTTAAGAGGTGTCTGTGTAAATGAGAATTAGTGGTAGTCACAGGTGCAAAAGTCAGAGATGATTGACAAATCTTTTGAAACTGACATTTATAACCATAATTATAAAAGGTAGATTATATTTGTAAAACAGAAAATAAATATAAAATTAAGCAATAATGCATGAGAGGGAACTATAACTTGAGATTTTGGCACTGGTGTACTGTGGTTGTATGCGTTTTAATAAAATCCCGTCCAAAGAGCTTTGTTTCTTCCTCCATTACAAAATGTTTAGAAAATGCATGAAATAGCTTGAAAATGCATTGCAGGAACTGAACCAACAGATAATTACTAAATGTGAAAAAATGAACTGTAAAGATTGAGTTAATGTTCCTTTTTCACACATATACAATTGTAATAAATAACAATCCACCTCTGAACAAGCCTGGTAGACTTTACGAGAAACGCTTCTTCACCCTTTGATAACACTAACAGTCGACCATAAATACTTTAATGATAAAGCATTTATCAGCATGAAACCAGGAACTATGTGGTTTTCCTTGATGTTAGATTGTATAACCTTTTGTAAAATGATAAGGAAATGCTAAACAATGACTTTACTATTTCAAAACGTTCAAATCCATTAACATCCATCATCTCTATTGTCAGAAATTACAAGGATTTGTTTGCTCTCTATACTCACACAGGTGGTCGCTACAGATGCCTCCATCCCTGAATTTGTGTCCATGGCTAAAGTCACCATTCACATCAATGACATCAATGATAACTCCCCAGAGTTTGCAGAGGAAGTGTATGAATTTTTTGTCCCTGAGCATTGCGATAATGGAACCATTGTGGGCACTGTGACGGTATGTGTGCTTTGAAACGATGATCAGAAATCACATATAGACATTTTACAGACAACATTCAAATGGCTGCTACTATTATTTTTAGGTATGCTGTTTTGTCCATTTTTGTAGATAAACTCTGGATATTTTGATTACTGGTAGTCATTTGATGGAAAAGGACATTTCTCATAATCAGGTTCACCTGAGTACTAGTTTACTACACCTCTGTTTATGTTTTTGTAACCTGATTTGTTTAGCTCCTCGCCCACATTTTGTAAGCATACTGACGTATTTTCTCCTCTTTGAGCTTTTGGTGTTTGACTATTTTTGCTGTTTAGTTTTGTCTTAGCTTCCTCCCTTTGGTCTGTATGCCAGTTCTGTTTATGGATCGTTTGGTTTTTGACTCTATCCTTTATTTTACCTTCCTTTTGTCTTACTCATTTTTCATGTTCTTACTTATGTTACTGACCTGGCCTGACTTATATAGTACTGGTGTAACCTTTGGTAATGAATCAGGAAAGTTGAGCACAGGTTTAGAAACAAATGACATTTAATAACAGAGCATACACAAATCCAGATAAACCAGAAAACATATCCAGAAGAAGCACAAACAGAAATAAGCTAAAGAGAAAGTGGCTAAAGAAACTACACAGTTTAAGGATGCTATATAAGCTATAGATGGCACACAAGCTAACAGACTAGAAAGCTATGGATACCACATAGGCTAACACAGAGGACCACTATGGTCTCAATAAACATGGTAGGCTAACAAAGCTAATGAAGCTAACAAACAAAGGAGCTAACCCAGTTAAAGAAGCTAACAAAGCAAACACATACAAGACATTGAAAAGGCAGAAGACAGAGGGCAATGTTAAAGTGTGCAGTACACGACAATACCAAGCAAAGTACTGTTCTTCAGACTTGGTTTAAGTAGTCCAGGTATTCTGAGTCTCAGTGGGAGACAGCAGGAGAGGGATGTCACACATGAGCTCAGAGGAACTCCAGAGCTTCTTGGAAATGTACTTCTGAGATGGAGTGTGACAGAAGCAGGAGGAGCGAGGGAGCATGACATTTGGACTGTCCCTCTTAAAACTAATTTTTTTACATTTGCAAATATCTGGTTTCTCATATCACCATTGCACAAAGCAAATTTAATTTAAATGACGACCATTTTAATTGAGAAATTCAATTCAAACATAGTATTACGCATGATTTAAGCATGCAATTTGCATGATGCCAGTAGGTGGGATATAAATGTCTATTACTTGTAACTAAATTAGTGTTGTAGCTGCAGTGTAACACTAAACATGTCTTGACTAACTTATTACAGTTTGTTAAAAAAATGCAAATAAAATTTGGGATCAAACCATTGCTTTAAATATTGGCTGATGATGCCGTCCTGTACTGGAGGATATAGCATTCTGCTCACCCTCTTCTCTCGGGTTCTGTGTTTGCCAGGCAACAGACGCAGACGAGCTGGATATCGGTCTACTCCGTTACAGACTGCTCCCGGAGAACATGTACGTACAACTGCTTCCCTGCTTGCCATCTGCTCACTATAAACACAAACTGCTACAAGAAAGTCTTTCAGATTTTATGTATTCTGACACATCGTATAAAGTTAACACACAACTAAATTTAACAGGTCCTTCAAAAAGGAATTATTATTAAAGGTGTATGGTGTGATGCGCTGATCATGAACTTTTATTGCAGATTTTGGTTTCTGATTTTGTGGACAACTTGTATTAGCATTTATTTACCCATAGATCACAGTGAGTGGGCTGCATGTTCCTGTAGAAATCCAGTCTTTAAAAATAGTGCACTCTGAAACATATTTACATATTTGACAACAGAGATCAATCAGCCAAGACACGTTTTGAGACCAGATTTAGGTTCTTTAGTTTATATCCTGAGCTGTACGATTAATGTTGCTGACTATAACTCAATTGTTTCTATCAAAAATACATCACCAAAACTTCATTCAACCCATTTAAACTGCATCAGGTCATAATTTAGATCTCACAGATGTGTGTTTTAGGACTCCATGCCTACGTTCACATTACAAGCCACGTTGCTTAAATCCAGTTTTTTGCTCAGATTAAATTTAACTATCATGACTGTTCACATTCACAAATGTAAGTTAGCTGTAACTATCTGTAATGTGATCCAATCTGTCCCTGAAACAGCGCGCATGTGCACACTGATACGTATATACATGTCGCCTTTGTCACCAACATTAGTCGCGTTTCCATTGCAGTTTTGCACAAAACTTTATCGATATTCTGTTTTGTCGAAAAAACAATTCAACAAAACAAGTTTCGCAATTGCAGTGTTTCCATTAAATGTGAAATACTTTTATAAAATCACATGTGAATATGTTTGTTCTCGTGATAAGTCATTACAAACATGGCGGCAGTGGATGTAAACACATACTTCAGCTTTATACATACTGCTACCACGGCACTAGCGCTCATCATCAGCCATCAGAGGAGACGGCGGCGACTTATCGAGGCTTTGGAGTGACAAGCCCCTTATACTTGGGATATACTACGTATGCGGCGTTTTTGGGAAACTGTAGTCGATGATTTTACAGAAGAGCTGTGGATTCAACATTTTAGAATGACACACTCAACTTTTAATGAACTTTGTAATGCTGAGAGATCTCTAGTGGAGCAGCTGCACATTGTCCAAGGATTCTCCTCGTTATTCCAAATATGCTGCGTCATCTTCATCCTCGCACTTTCTGTTGTTGTCGTCTTTTTTGCCAATAGAAACGTCTGGTTGTTAATCATGTGACTCCCTTAATGCGAAAAAGTCTGTTCGAGTGTTTCCATTACACTTTTGCGATATAAACCAATTTCGATATGACTGAAAAACCACCTCATATTAGCGCAAAAGACTTTTATGCAAAAACGTGAGTTTTTTTCTAAATTGTCGTGTTTCCATTAAGCACATTTTTATTCGCAATTCTAATTTGCGATATTTCATGGACAATGGAAACGTGACTACTGATATATATTCCTGGATTGGACATCACCTATTTGCTCTATTGTGAGCATGCGTGCATGAAACGCCGCCATTACTATGTGTTGATTGTGGACGTAAACAAAGCCATGTGCATACAGCATTGCTCCATCATTTTGTGCCTTTACCACCACATTGAGGCCTATACGTATTAGGCCTCTGATATGGTTCCACTGGCTTGAAATTATTTATAGGACAATTAATATTCCTGACTCAAAACGTCTAAGGTGCATGAGTTCATACACTTATTAAATTCCCATTGTACTTGACTTTTGTTACACAAATCAACACCTATCCACCTCATAAAAGAGGCCAGGAGGTCCCTCATATTAAATTTTAACAAGCCTAGTTGGCCTACATCTGTATTTGTCAGCAGAATAACCACTATTAAATTTTCTTAGCTAACAATATGGTAGAACCTGATATTGTAAGATGTCTACACAGTGAATTACACAAAATCACTGAATTACTGACCTTTGAAGAGCACCAGTTTGTTACATTTTTGCCTTACCTTTCTGCCTTGCAGTTGCAAGTTGTGCAACTTAACAAAATGACGGAATGTGATATTGAAATAAGTCCATACAAGAAGTCGGACTAGGTCATAGTAATGATTGTTGTTGCCAACCGGTGTTGCCATGGCATGCTTGTGCATTTGGAAGGCATCACAACCAACTGCCTGCAGAACAGCAGTTTCTAGCTGCAGCTGGGAGCACGCCCTGTCCACACGGTGTATGAGGCTCATCTGGCGTAGGTTCCTTTCAGCACAAAGGAGGACGCCTATGACACTGTCTGATGGCTTCAGTAAGCCACCACAGTCTTTAAGATTAAGCAGAACGAATGCAGCCTTGTACTTGATGGACTCCTTTGTAGTGACCAGCTGCTCGCGGCACTCATCACACCCCAGTTTAGAGAGGATCTTGACTGAATACCAATCGTACCAATATTAATATGCACACAATAAAAATTTGGCATTGCCAATTATCCCCTTTTTTAATAGCTTGAAATGGCAAACGCTGAGTAATAACTAGACATACTGCATAAAAAATTTCAGTTAATTCCATCCAGCCATCTCTATGGTATGATTTACCAAAAATCTGGGAACAGATTTTTTGCTGACAATCACTAATGTTACTTTCATTAAACCTTCAAATAATACCTGCATATGATGACAGCTTCATTTCTAGTTCCTCATTCAGTAGATGAGCATCCTTCAGCTGTTGCAGAATGTTTGAACTCCATTGAAAACTTGTTTTGCCCTTTTCTCTTGGACTTTTGCATTCCTCAGTGCTTTCCATAGTCTATCATTCTCAGCTTCTAGCTCAATGTTTCTCTTCCTAACATCATCATCACTGTTGCCATGGTCCGGTGTATCAAAAACGTGCTTTTGCTATAGTGAGTAGAAAAACATTTTTTAAAAATTGTATATTTATTCAGTAGTACTTTTATAACCATACCTGTGCCACAGTGGCGTCAGGAGACTCAGGAGCTGGCATTTCTAGAGGATCAAGAGCTTGTCTGCTAGTTTTTGTCAGTCTCTGATTGCTTCTCTTGTATGGAGTGATTTTTGTGTGAAAAGTTTCACAATAACAAAAATAAATCTGCAAGCAAAATCCACAGAAACATGACCATAAAGTATATCTTTTGAATGCAAAATATAAAAACATATAAAATATAAATGTATTGTTTATTTCATTAAATGTTACGTTTGCATTTTGACCATTTTTGGTTTCAATGTTTTCATTTTTTTTTTCTAAAAACTTTGGTTTCATTGTTTTTGGTTTTTTGCTTCTGGAATCTCTCTTTGCTTCTGCTCTGCATTTTTTTGCTTCTGAGTTGTGGAACACTTTTCACGTGTGGGTGGGACTTAGAAGGCGGCGTTAGCCTTGAATTTCCATTTGTCACTGACAGCAGCTTTGAGTCCACCTCTGAGACAGAGCCTTGCCCACCACGTCTGCTTCACACAGTGTTTTCAAATATGGGGGAACGCAGGGTTTGTAATTCATACATAGATAGATACTTTAGTAATCCCTTGCGGGAAATTCAGGAATACTAACTAAAATACTAAATAGCAGCACCTGAACTGAATTTTGCCATTAAAGTTTATACAAAGGTTATAATTAATTGCTAAATAGTCTGCAGATATTGCAGATACTCATATTTCTTGAACACGTCAGTGTTTTCTCTCCATCCAGTTCCCTAAAACTTTAAAAAGCTCACGTTGGTGAAGTGTGCTCAGTATTAACCGTGAATTACAAACTCTGCATTCCACCATGTTTGAAAACACTGTGTGAAGCAGACGTGGTGGGCGTGGCTCTGTCTCAGAGGCGGACTCAAAGCTGCTGTCAGTGACCAATGGAAATTCAAGGCTATTGCCACCTTCTAAGTCCCACCCACACGTGAAAAGTGTTTCAAAACTCAGAAGCAAAAGAATGCGGAGCAGAAGCAAAGAGAGATTCCAGAAGCAAAAAACCAAAAACCAAATTTTTTTGAAAAATTAAAAAAAAAAAAAAAAAAAATTGAAACCAAAAAATGGTCAAAATGCAAACATAGCATTTAATGAAATAAACATTACATTTATATTTTATATGTTTTTATTTTTTGCATTCAAAAGATATACTTTATGATCATGTTTCTGTGGATTTTGCTTGCAGATTTATTTTTGCTATTGTGAAACTTTTGACACAAAAATTATTCCATACTTGGGCTAAAAGTGAATCAGTCTCAAAAATCTAATGACAAAGATGTGTGTCATCTAGATCAGGGGTGTCTAAATCCAGTCCTGTAGGGCCGGATTCCTGCAGAGTTTGGTGATTTCTCTGCTCTGACACTACAGTTAAACATGCTCATTACCTGCTGAGCTGAATCATGTGTGTTTGATCAGGAAGATCATCAAATTCTGCAGGAATCCGGCCTCCAGGACTGGATTTGGACACCCCTGATCTAGGCTTACATTTTACAGCATTGTGCTGTGAACTAAAGAGCACAAGCAATTAGATCTAAAAGTATAAGTGCATATCATAATGTGATATTAAAACGAATGCAGTCTAAGCTGGAAGGGGAGATTGCCCAAGAACAAGCTGGATTTAGACCAAGAAGAGGCACTCAGGATCAGATCA
>BRDA01003698.1:22588-36597 GCA_036984385.1 Crenuchus spilurus
CTGCTACAAGCAACCAGAGACAGATGGCATTGGAGAGAAGTGACTCGTCTGTGCAGCCTACCATGGCGAAGCGATGACGGCGTATGACATGACATATCATAATTCATTAAGAGGTTCTGAGGTTGCTTAGTATTACCTCGGTATGTATAGTATTTATATATAAGAAATCATGATTACCTGTAAATGCTCAGGCAAGGTGAATATTCTAGGTACAGCCCCTTCCCTCAGCTGTGCTCTCTGTAATGTGCAGTTGCTCATCTCTGGCTCAAAATGTTGACTGCATATTCTTGTTCCTGGCCCAGGTTCACAGTCCCGTCTGCAGTTTCTGACCCATTTGTCATACCGGTCTTTATCCTTTGTTTTGTCTGGAAATCTAAAATGATATAGTATTTTAGTAAAGCCCTGCACTGCCTGGAGGCTGCACTGCACCTGTGTGGTCAGTTTTTATTGGATGAGGTCAGTCTAGTGCTGCTTATATTTACTAGGTTTGCTTGATGACTATGCCAGATTTAATAATAGCTTGACAGAGATACAGAATATTAGATTACCTACATGTAATTGCAAATAATGAACTTACTAAATCTACATCAGGTCAGGATACAGAACCCAATGTTTAGTGCTGACAAACTCTGTACTGAAAATAGGCCTAGCTTAGCCTAGCTCAGAGATTGTTTTTATTAATACTATCTCTGGCCTATTTATTCATTTAATATATAATATAAATTCTTTTGTAGTGTAATGCCCCATAGATTATATGACAAGTGTCTATCTATGAAAGATAACACGTGATGGTGACCTTGAGACAGCCTACACTGTGCAAAAGTAAAAAAAAAAACTGTCTGCAAAAGTACATGCAAAGCTGATAAATCTGGAAGAAACTTAAGTGTGAAATGTTATTCCTTGTGCTTACATTCCTTATATGTGCTGCAATTTATTGCAAAACATTCTGTCCTTGATGTGTCAATCCTCCTTTTTTTTGGGCTCTGCACATGTATATGTCACTACCTGAAACCCGATTTGGACTACGCATGTGTAGTTGCACTTCACTGCCGGATAAAGTTTTACAACGCAAATTGAATCATAAGTTGTTTTTGGTGAAAGGTGAAAACTTTTGCGCTTTACCATTTAATGAAGTAGTGTTTAATTGTTTGTTAAAAAGAAATAATGTGTGTTTTATCGCACTTTGTAGGGTTACTTACTAAAGGGTGACTTTACATCCACCGTGGGCAGCATATGTGCATTAATCAACAGCGGGGTTGCCAGGTCCCCAAAAATCTCCAGCCTGTTGTCTGACATAAAACACCCTATACAACCTGACACCATTCTAAAATCTAAAGTGTCCAGTCACACATATTATTGGATGCAGTTCGGATGCAGATTTGAATGGTCAAATATTGTAATGGATTAAAACAATGAACGATTCATTAAGTTTTTTTATTTTTGAAAAGAAATACAGCTCAATAAATTTCAAACTAAAAGTTCAAATGGATGAATTCAACTCACGTTTTAACATATTTTTAACACAATGTTACATTCTGCAATGAACACTTCACTAAGAGTGGTAGTGACTGTGATAATTACATGTTATTACTAAATTGTTTTCATTATTACATTCATTTTAGATCACCCTGTACCATTTTCCTTCTTTACAGGCTCAAATGGTTTGACGTGTTCCCAGAAAATGGCACCATCTATGTAACAAATGGGAAAGACTTGGATTGGGAGCGGAGAACTTTGTACTTATCCACACTGCAGGCTACCGATTCAGTGGGAAATGTTGGCTCCACTGTCCTGGAGATCACCATCACCGACATTAATGATCAGATCCCAAAGTTTTACAGAGAATATGAAGTTTTTATACGTGAGAACAACATATTTGAACTTACAGTGGAGGTGAGATGATATACATACATACATACATCACACTAGAATTTAGCTGTGAACTGATCACCTGAAATGGACTGTCAGTGGAAGGTAACATATGGTTTGCACTGCCAATAAGCAAAGCAGAGGCATTTCACTAGAGTTCAAAATAAAATTGAAGAAATCAACCCAAGCTGACATTACTAAAAAAATCTATAGTTTTATAGAAAATGAAAAACTGGTCAAAAGAATCACATTTTAAAATAACGCAACACTAACGTTTTGTTAGACTGTGTAAAATCAGGAGCAGACAAATGCAGATAAAAATACAGAGCTTTAGTAGAGAGGGCAAAACAGATACATAAACACAGCACAAGCAAAATAGTCAAAACAGGGCAATGCAGGTATTCCAAGACAGAGAGAGATTTACACAGTAAAGTTAAAAAAAGGATAGGAAACAAATACACAGTCACAAGAGCTAGGCAAAGAGGAGTCAAAAACATGCAAAAAGGTAAAAAGAACTAAGCTGAGAATTATCTATGAAATGCTTGGTAAGGCAACAATAAGCCGTCAATACATTGCATTGATCTTGCGTTTGGCTAAAGTTGATATATGTCCAAGTTAATGATGATCATGGTGATCATGATCAGTACTCAGGAAAGTGAGACCTGAGAGCAGGCCACTGATTGGTCAAGTGAGTGACAGGCTGTGGAGGAAGCGTGTCAGAGCTGGAGTGAGGAGATGTGATTGGGTTGATAGGGGGCGTGACACGTTTTAACTTATGAAGAGTTCAGACATCAGTATTTGATGGAATAAGCCTCATGTGTTCATGATCACTAGTCTTTCACATTACTATTGGGTGACTTTGTCACTCCTGGAGCTATAATAATCTCAGCTGTTGTTAGATGACTTAAATATAAATAAAAAATAAATTTTTGCCAATTTTTTCCCTTCACAATATAGTAGTTGCCAATCAACCCATCCCATCCACTAGGGGGCTCTCCCCATCACTTTGCACTGTCCCTGACTCTAGGAGGGTGAAGACATGTACACGCCTCCTCCGTTTCGTGTGATACAGCCACCACTTCTTTTCTAATTATCGCTTGATACACTGTCACTGGAGAGTCAACGTGCTCAGAGGAAAGCGCAGGGTCTCTAGTTTTGAATGGACCAATCAGTAGATGCCTGAGCCAGCGGACATTACAATGTGTGAATGAAAGGGAGAGAGAGAGAGAGCGCCATCTACCTGCCCAGAGAGAGCACTGCCAATTTTGCTCTCTGTTGATGGCAAACAGCACGACTGGGATTCGAACTTGTGATCCTCTGGTCATAGTGTCAGCGTCTTAGCTTCTTTTTGATGGAATTTGAGAAGTTTTCAATGTAGTTCAAGTTGGAAATTGGGTTGGACATTTGGAGAGGTGTTTAATTATTTCCAGGGCTATGGATGTGGTAACATAAGGTCATATGACAATTTTTTATTAGCAAAAATGATTCAAGTGATTTATATTGAAGAGAATGATTTCATCACATTCATTCATGCAACCAACAGGATCATTTCTGATCCACTGGGTTTTTTATACTTCAATTTGTGTTATTTGTTTGTGTTATTTGTGTAGGCCCGAGATGATGATGAGCCAAACACGCCCAATAGCAAAATCCAGTATGGCATAGAGTACAGTGAGTACAGTAACAATTTCACCATTAATGTGGACACTGGGCTAATAGAAAGCCTAGGCATTCTGGACCGTGAGGCCATTGATCCGGAGTTGGGCGGAGTGATTAAATTGAATGTGACAGCCACAGATATGGGTGAACCACCGCTCTCGTCCTGGGTCATTGTCACCATCAATGTTGAAGTGAGTATGGAACTCAAATTATCACTGAAAACCTGACATCCAGTTCTTTATTACTGAGTTTCCTTAAATTTAAATGATTAAAATGATACTACATCACATGTGTATATCACATTACTTTCATATGAAACCCTCCCAGCATCTCAGAAACATCAACTTTAAAGGAAAATAAACAAACATTCTTAAAGTGAATGTAATAAAACATTTTTTTCATCAAGAAATTGATGTATTGTATATGTAGCAGAAAGTAAGAAGGCCTATATCATGAACGACTGCCCTGTTCTATGTCTCATACGAAAAGCAGTTCTGGCTGAAATATTTGTTACAAGTAGTATGGAAGAGGTGAAGCTCCCTAGCATTCATCTAATAGAGTGTCTGTTGTCTGTGTAATACCTCAAATGGTTTCAAATGCTTAATGGAACATAATGATATTAACCACCCTTACTATATTAGTGTTAATTCTGAATATAGCAATCTAATCATTAATTATTATCATTTTTTAACTTTTATTTCCTCAAGTTGGGCCTGTCACTATTATTACAGTCAGGAGATGCTGGAGGAGGCAGAAGCAGCTAGGTTCCAAAAACAACACTTTAATAACAGAACCCAAAACTTGACTATGAAACAGAAACTCAAAAACTTTGATATGAAAGATGAAAACAAAACTGTGGCTATGGATGACAATACACTGACCTAAAGACATTACAGAACTAAGGTGACAAAACAGTGACAGACCAGGACAGTGAGACACGAGGGAATTTATATACCAAACATAATCTGATTAGTTATTGGGGAACAGGTCTGTGGGGTTCACAAGACAAGACAAGGGCATGGCGTGGGTAGAGCCAACCTAATGTAAACAAAACAGTATGTGGACACAAGACTAAGATAGAGCATGATGTGACTAGGCTGGAGACAACAGAATGTAAACAAAGATCACATGGACACAGGACTAAGACAGGGACGAGGCTGTGGTGGGAGGTTTGACAATTACATAATCACCTGATTACATTTAATTGACCATCAAGGTTAATTAATCTGTCCACAGTTATTTATACAGTTGTTACATTTCATTATGCCATAGCAAACAGAAATATTTACAGTTTCATTAGACTGAGGCTAATGAATTTAATGAACGTGTCTTGTTTGTTCATTTGTTACCTAGGAAATATTGCTAATTTTGTTATGGCTGCCCAATTATGGCAAAAATCATAATAAAAATTAGTTTGGTCAGTATTGAAATCTGACTGTTTAACACTCAGTGACATTGCAAACATCATGTGTTTATTGAACTTTTTTAACAATGGATTTCCCCAAAGCATAATTCATAGTTATCTTGTTTTTATAACTGTTGAAGCCAAGATCATAATTGAAAATATAATTGGATTAATGTTCCCAGCCTTAGTTATGTGCATGTATGCTTACATAACATCTAAGATTTTCTTTCTGGCACAGGGTCATGTTTAACTTTTGTTTTATGATGTATTTTAATTCAGGATGAAAATGACAACGTACCTGTATTTTTGGATAGAGAATACACCTTTCATGTGAAAGAAAGCGAATCAGGCAAGTGTGTGTTCATAGTGAAATACTCTGAGGGTGCTCATGTGATTCTGATGACTTTATAATGTACAGTGCTTCCAAATATTTTAAATGGTGTTGTCAAAGGTAAAAGAAAGCTTCACCCAGAAATCGTATTTACATATTTTTCCACCTACCGGTACTCAATCATTCAGTAGTCAGTCAGTACATGCATGGAGTCTAAACTTTGCTTCTTTAGTGTAGAACTGGATTGGCAAGGCTAACAATGCTAACAAAAACTAGAAACCAGTAGGGACTTACATAGTGCAAGTGACTGTAAGTGACTACTGAGTTCATGTGATTGGTAACAATGTTCTAAATTTAAACAAGATTTTAACTCACCAACTTGTCTTGGCTGTTAATCATGGGGTTAGTGTAAAAATATGTTAAATTTGATTTCTGGCTGAGGAATAGCCAAATATTCCTGAGGATGAATCAATAATTATGTTGATATACACAATTAATAATATTTCCAAGGTAAATAGTGTAAGTAGATACAAATTGCACTATCATTTAATAACTTAACACAATTGAGTATTAAAATATAAAAGAATACACCTTTAATAGGTGATAATATTTAAATCTATATATATAGTTATTTAATTATTACTGTACATAAAATAACAGTTGCTAATATGCCAAGTGAAGTAGTGTAGAGTTGAATAGTACAAACCATTGACTAAAAGCTATATATTTTGTTTTATTAATTATTTCAATTAATTCAATATAATGGAAATGAAATAATATGATATAATATTATTATAATATGATTATCTTTTTACACTCTTTTTTGGAAAATTAGCTACTGATTTCTGGATATTAGTTTCTAAATTTGTTAGTATAGCAAGTGATTCCAAACTTTTGAACTTGTATCTCTTTCTCAGGTATTCTGGTGGGTTATGTCTATGCTCATGATGCTGACCAAACAGAGTACAACAACCGCATCTCCTTCCGCATTATTAGTGGAAGTCTGGGCAGCTTTCTATGCACCTCAGAGCCTGACAGCTATGGCTACCGAGGCGTCATCATAGTGGACCCAGACGTGGAGCTGGACTACGAGAGCGATCGCAAGAGCTACACACTGACAGTGGAGGCCACTGACCTGGCCCATCACAATGCAGAAGTACCGGTGCTGGTAATAGTGGAGGACGTCAATGATACTCCACCCGTTTTCCCATCAGACATGATCATTAACGTTAATGAAAACTCTCTACCACTGCTGGCAGTTGGCGTGATTAGAGGATCTGATGCTGACACTAACCACTCTCTGATATACGAGCTGGTGTCCACAGAGTGCCGCTGCAACAAAACTGTAGGCCCCTGCGAAGAAGAATGGTTCATCCTGGAGCCCAATGGCGTTGTGAGGACCAGCGCTGATTACGTAATTGACTATGAGATGTGTGACATGGTGGAAATGACAGCCAAAGTGATCGATCTGTACACAGAAAAGGGGAGGAACAGCACAGAAGGTGAGAGGCAGAGGTTTATTAAAGAATAGTTCAGTTCAGACTGAACCCCGAGTGGCTCAGCAGACTAAGGCGCTGTCACTATGATCAGAGGATCGATCGCTAGTTCAAATCCCGATCATGTTGCTAGCCATTCTACCAGGGCCATAGAGAGCGAAAATTCTCCATGCTCTCTCTGGGTAGGTAAGATGGCACTCTCTCCCCAGCACTATTAAGTAATGTCAGCTGGCTCAGGCATCTGCCAGGTGATCCATCAGAACTGGGGATCCTGCGCTTTCCTTCGAGTACATTGGCTACCTGGAGCTGATGTATCAGAAGCAGTAGGAAAAGAGGCGGAACTATCTCAAGCCCCAGCTGCCGATGGAAAGCAGCATGACCTAGGATTCGAACTCCTGATTCTCAGATCTTATTGACAGCGCCTTAGTCTGCTGAGCCCCCTCTGTACTTTTTTACTTTTTTAAATTAGATTTAGCCTGATTTTTAAAAACATGGTAAGATAAGGTACAGCTAGTAAGTAAATTTATTTATATAGCACTTTTTTGAGCCATTGCTCCAAAGTACTTCACAACTCTAAAAACAAATGGTAAAAATAGAAAAATATACATAAAATACATAACATAAAAACAAAATAAATTAAAATAAAGAAGTAAAATAAACTAAGTAAAGCCCCACACACACATTACAAATGCTGGTTGTTTAAAAAGGCCTGAGAGTAAAACAGCTATACTACTTCTAATTAAATACTATAGCAAAATGACAACTGTAGAACGTAGTTTTTGTTCAGATGTTTTGCTTAATGAGAGAAGTTATATGTTTCTCAGGTGTCGTCACAATCAACATCATAGATGAAAATGACAATGCACCGGAGTTCATCGCAGTTGAGGATTTTTTTGGTAAGTTCTTTTTTCTTGTAGATGTTTAAAATGAGTTAAACTGGTTAAAACTGCATGTTAAAATTGTGTAAAAACACAAAGGGAAAACATTTATTATGTAGTTTATAATTTTTAATTATTGTTTAATATTAAAGTTAAAATTAAAATTACATCTCTGCCTTAGTTGTAGTTGATCAAGATGGTTTAAGATTAAGTCCAAATTAACACTTTTGACTCCATAGACTAGTTTGTGAGACCTCAGTTAAGACCTGGGTACAGTTTGAGAGACATATTTATGTAGATGTAAATGACAATGTGGTTTAGGTGACTATTGAGTTAGTGTTAGTTGTTATTCCAGTTCTAAATTAATGTAACGCTTGGCAGTGGTGAGGAAAGATGAACACAGGGTTATAGAATAATGAATTTAATAAAAAGATAAACATAAGAACATAAACAGAAAGTGCTAAACAAAAACAAACTAAAGAGAACTAAGGTAAACAGGACAGATGAGGCCTCAAAATAAACAGACTAAACAGAAAAACAATACAGAGGGCCAACAAGGCTTCACTCAACACAGGATAAGACACAGAGGGCCAGCTAGGCCTCATACTAGACAGGATAAATCAGGGAAGCTAAACAGAAGGCCAACAGGCCTCAAGAGAAAAAAGCTAGAGATGCAAAACAGGCTAAATAAGCTAAACAGGTTAATGATACTACTCAAGCTAAAGATGCTACACAAACTACAGATGCCATACAGGCTAAATAAACAAACAGACACAGGAACTTGAAAAGCAGAAGACAAAAGGATACATTACTGCTTGCAGAGCAGAAAAATACCAAGCAAAGAACAGTTAATACTTGGCTTGAGTATTGAGTATAAAGAGAATCCGACTTGAGACAGCTGGTGAGTGAAGTCCAATGAGCTCAGAGGAGTGCAAAGGATTTTGGGAAGTGTATTTCAAGGATGAAGTTAGAGGAGATGAGAGAAGCAGGAGAAGCGAGGAGTGTGACAATGAAAGAAAAAAAATTTGGACTCTGGACATGTCTTGGCTGAGTGGGAAGTGGGAAAAATATGTAGATATGATTTCTGGGTGAATCACTTTTAAAGCAGCTGTTGTTTTATTTAGCTTTTGTGCACACCTAATCACTATATTACCTGAGGTAGATGTCCAGACTGCACAGAAGCACTGTAATCAAATCTAATTTTACAATCAGCATCTGTATTCTCATGCATTGGGGAACTACATACATTTTTGCATGTTTTAAAAGTCATTTAATCTGAAATGGTTTGTTGCAGAGAAACTGACCAAATCACAGTGGTAGTGAACAGCACCTGTGGTTGTGAAGTCTACAACTAAACAAACATTTTTTTGTATGTTGATCATGTTAAAATGATGGAAAATGTACTAAATACATTTTCATTCTTCTCTATGTTAAATGTATTTGAGAAAGAAGCTTATCTCGAAAGTGTTGTAAACCAATATCAGGAAGGAGACATCGCCTTTGAATGATGTCTGGTTCCTATCACCACTGTAAACAGTTGTGCCTCTGTACGTTTCTCTGAAATGGATTTTACATCAGACCACCTTCAACATCTTAGTTGTCATTTTCATTGTGCTGAATTATTTTTTTTTTGTAACATTAGTGGAGTCACTTTTTTATAATGAGATTTATCAGAATTGGTATAAACGTTGCTGTTTCTCTTCCTTCAGTTGTGGTAGCAGAGAGGATTGAGCAAGGCTCATCTGTTGCCAAGGTTTCTGTGAGTAGTGGTGCTTTTGTTGCTTTTAATAACATGTTATGCAATGGAGTTTCAAATGATAACTTTCACATTTGAAGGGAATCTTCATCTTTTTTAATGCCATTTTAAATGGACTTATATTCACTAGCAGTCCAGGTTAAAATCAGTGTCATATCATATCATTAACATCATATGTGATATTTTTACAGCATTATACAATATTGTAATCCACCAGTGTGCAATATCACATGCACAGCAGTCCTGCACATATAGTAAATATTATTCAGAGTTTTTGATAAGTTTTATTATATTTTTATATTGTTTTACTTATGTTTATAGTAATTACTAAGATTTTCTTTTAACACATTCTTCTATTACTGAGTACTTCACTGTCCCGTTGCTACGGTGACACTTTTTATTTCCCCACTGTGGGACTAATAAAGGATTATCTTATCTTATCTCTTAACAATCATAAACAGTTTTTGCATGAATATACATGTTTTACTTTCTATGCTAAAATATTTTACTTTCTATGCTAATCTCTTAAAAGGCCAGTGACAGAGATTCAGGAGAGAATGCGAAAATCGTATTTAAGGTTGAAGCGGTTCGATTTGTCAGCACAGCTGGTGTGACAGAGGAATTAAACATCATTTTCAACGTGGAGACCAACGAACAGACAGACACTGGACACTACGAGGGAATTATCAGGTAAGTTTAAATATCAGCCCCTGCTGGTTCATATCTGATTCATTTTTAATAATATTCTTCAGTATAAAATCTCTTAAGGAAAACTACTCCCTTGATACTTATGTGTTATATGCTGTATTAAAAAGTATATTTGAGTATACCTAGAACTTACACTTTGAGATGAACATATTTTATGTATTAACAAACTTTGTTCAATTATCATGTCTTGTCAAACGCCGTCATCGCTTCGCAATGGGAGGCTGCACAGATGACTCACTTCTCTTAAATGCCCTTTGTCTCTCATTACTTGTAGCAGGCTAGCACCTGATAATTCAGTCCATGTCTTGATGTTATCCATGCAGGTCATTCTTGGTGTTCCACATTCCATGTCCCATCATAACACTTCCTTCAATGCACTCATGTGCTGCCTCATCACATGACTGAAATAATGTAACTTGCATGATTTAATGTGCATCAGTAACTCCTTTTCAGTTTTGACATCTCATAGGCTTGCTCAGTGCTCATAATCTTCATCCATGAGATCTTCAGCAACTTCCAAATGCACTTGTTCTCAAAAGCCTGAATACGTCTTTCTTCCTCTTTCTTCAGTGTCCAGGCTTCACATCCATATGTAGCTCCTGTTCAGACCAAGACTTTCAGTCTTAGTCTGGTGTTGGTGCTAATTGACTTGCTTTTCCACATCTTTGTCAGTTTGACCATCACCACCATGCCCATGGCCATTCTTGACTTCACTTCACTGGCACAGCCTTTGTTATTCTACATCCCTAATACATGAAAGAGTCCACTTTCTCCAAAAGTCTTCCTTCCCAGCTCACCGAACTCCAACTTCTTTAGTATGTGGCTTTTCATCCATTCGGTGGATATGGAGGATATGAGTTCACTGCTCATATTCACAAGCTACATCACACAGTAAATGTACAAGAACAGACACAAATGCATAAAATGTGTTGTTTTAATTAAAGGTACACTAAATGAAACTTTTTAGCTGAAACCAGACATAATGAAACATTTGGCTTTATACTGAACACGGTTCTTCACATATATAAATTGTTATAAAATTAGTAACTAAATTGTTTCCCAAAATAAGTCTTGTAGTTAGTCAGGAACGAATGTCTGCATTTTAATAAGTTGGTTTGACATCATTAGGTTTAATAACATGAGTTTAATTGATTATTCTTTTATATTTGTATATAAAACAGACAATAATATATGAATATGTATGAAGATGCATGTGTGTTACATTATTACTAATATTTAATAAAATGATGAAAATGTCTAAAATGAATGATGTAAGTCACATGGATGTTTTGTGTGTTTAATGTGAGTGTCACTGGCTACAGACATTGAAACACTTCACATTTCTTCTGTTAATTGTGAGACGCTCCCTAACACTGCAGCCGCATGAGCACAAACACAAAGCTAAGCAGCTGTATTCTGGCTTCATAACAAGTGTAGTTTAGTAAAGGTTGTGCATGTAGTTTGTTGTCTTTTTCCTTTTTACCACCATGGCTAATGTCCAACATTAAACATTACACAAATTTGCAGAAAACCTCATTGTTCGGTATAAATTATTCAGCCTTTTCGCTTTTTTGGACGAACACTGAAAGTGTGTTTTTTGCCATTTTTGGCAAAACACTCCCAATACTAGTTCTGACAGTTAAATAATATTTTCTAAGTATATAACATGTGCTGAACTTACTTGTAAAAATCTTAAAATATTGATTCACTTATGAACAGACAAATTAGCTAATGGAATCTCAGATGAGTACTGATCTAACTCAAACTTATTTTTGTCATTTTCAGGTCCATCCAGTCTCTGGACACTGAGAAAAGGGGGACATACTTTGTGGAAGTGATGGCAGTAAACTTGGATCTCACCACAACTGAGACAGTTGAGGTAAGAGCCATGGAAATATACTGTGATACTCATGAAAACCTGAGATAAACAATTCACAAAACATTGCATTAACTCAATTCACTTTCCTGTCATTCCATAAAACATTTTCAGTTCTTTGTAGCACTTGTTTGTATTATAGTTTGAGAATAGCTTGAAGTTTTGATACAATATGGCACTTAAGGCATTATATAATTCAGTTGTACTATGCTTACTAAGTATTGCATTATGGCATATTATGATATACAGTGGTAACCCTACTTACGAGTTTAACCCGTGCAGGAGCCGAGCTCGTTAGCTGGTTTGCTCGTTAGCTGGATGCATTTTCCCCATAAGAATACATGTAAAACTGATTAATCCATGTCATGGCCAATATACAGTATACTTTAATATGCTAAATAATGTGTTTATATGGGTTTTTAAAAATAAACGAGACGACGACAGTGCTCGTGTAGGCTGGCCGCTAAGGAGGACAGGAGGACGGGTGTACGTGTATGGCCTGGTTACACTTATCATATGAAAAGTAAAAGTAAAATGTATCTAACTTTCTTGTTCACTACCTTTTGCTGTCTTTGTGTCACTTTCACTAGCACTTTCACTTTCAATGGACAGCGGTCAAAGGTAATGACTGACCTCTTCTTCTACGCTAGCATCTAGGGGATGCTATGACCACTGCGCCCCTAGCGGTTTGGCATACTTGAACTAATTTAGGCTACTCGTTACTTGGAATTTTACTCGTTACCTGGAACAAAAATATCCGAGATCTCAACTCGTTAGCTGGAATACTCGTTAGTAGGGACGCTCGTAAGTAGGGTTACCACTGTATTCAGTTCATTTCTTTTGACTGCCTTATGCATAATGAATGCTGATTCTGTGATGAACAAAAACATTCTGTCATTCATTTAAGAATTCTGTCTGAGGGATGTGTAGCACTTCACTACAGAATATGGCATAACGTAATAAACATTAAAGGAATGCTTCAGTGGTTTCTTAAATGACTCAGAGCTTCTTTAGTTTAGAACTGAATCTATGAGGCCAACAAATATTTAAGACCCAGACAGAAGAGTTGAATTGTTTTCATCACCAAAATATCTCTCAAACTTACCTTTATAGAGACTCACAGACTAGTTGATGTGTTTTAGGACAATGAGTATTGGTGATTTATTGTGGTGACAACAGCAGTTATTTAGGTGACTTGAATTGTAGTGTTTATAAGCAATGTTAGCTTTCACATGTAGTACTGTACAGTACATCAGGGATAAGTGGTGAAAATATTGAGCAAATAAGACTTTTATATTCTAGTTTTTGTCCCAAATGCACCATTATTTTTTTCCTACTGCTACTGTGATACTGTGTTATCAGTTGTTATTCCCACTACTAGTCTGTCTTTTCTGACTGTGTTTTCTATCTTTGTTTTACAGATCATCACAGTAGACAAGTCTTTCAGGGTAGGTCTCCGATTTGACTCATCGGTGGACAATGTCAATGCAAATTTGCCGTCAATCACAACGTAAGATATATAAGCATATGGATTGTGTGTAAATACTAATGCTAAACAATAATCTGGAAAAAAAATTAAATTTATTTTTATACAAATATATACTGTATAATTTATATCATATTTGATATTAATTCCAGGTAAAGTTACATTACATACTGTTGATCAGTGTGGCTTTAGCTCATGAAAATCCAGAATCTCAGATTATTAGAATATTTCATTTTCTGTAAATTACTGTCCAGACAGTATCAACACTACAAAAAGACTTAAAAAATATGTCACATTACCCAGGTAATTACACTTAATTTTTAGCTGGATATACTTCATACATAGCCTATTTCTGTGACCAGCAGAGTGTTCATCAAAAGTGGAGGAAGAGTACTGATTTAGGCTGTGAAGTTTTGGCAAGTGAAAACATGTTAAATACAGTACCAGTCAAAAAATTTTCTGCATTGTAGATTAATACTAAAGTCATCTAAACTATGAATAAACACATCTGTAATTATTTAGTAAACAAACAAGTAAACAAACCA
>BRDA01003698.1:36697-48530 GCA_036984385.1 Crenuchus spilurus
CACAGAAACAGTGAACAGCATTTTGAGAATGAATGTGCTCTATTTATGCTCCATAATGTGGACCACCCATGTGGGGGCAGCCATGTTTAAAATAGAATAAGTAAAGAATCCCTGATACACCCAAGCCACTAGGTGTCAGTATAGTAGCTGTTTCATCATATAAAAAAGAACTATTCGAGAAAATCAGTGATTGATATCAGCACATTGATACCTTGATTTTAATTAATCAGGCATTAGCAAAATGATTTTTCAGTGATATAAGGACATTTCACTGGATAACATTAGCCTTAAAATGTTTTACAGAGCCCTGAGGGGTGCCACAAAAGCAATGGTGTTTGTCTATAAGGTATCAACTGAGACAGTTAGGAACACAGTGAGGTAAGTGTAACTCTGATTTGACCATGAAACTACAGTGCAGTCACACACAGTTATAAACTAAATACATATAATTTTATGTAGATAAATTTTATTATACAGAATATACCTTCAAAACAGTAATCATATAAATGTACCTATATCGTTCCCCCTGACGCGGCATCCCCAGTCACGCCCTGATGTGTCGTCATGTCTTGTCACATGTCTGCTTTGTCACATTACATTCATATTAACCACCTGTGTCTAGTTTATGAGCCTTTAAAATGTATCCTCGTCTGCCTTGTCTTGGTCGGTCATTCTGTTTTTCACGTCAGTTTGTGTATCTACTAAGAAGTCAAGTCTGTGTATTCAAGGTTGATGTCAGGTTTGAGCCCTCATGCTTATTTTGTTTTGCCTCATCTGTCCGTGTGTCAATAAAAATAAATCAATAAAATAAGTCAATAAAAACTCACCCCAGTCATCACCAAGTGCTTTGAGAAACTTGTTCTGAAACACATCAGGACATATCTCGCCCCTACTCTGGACCCGTATCAGTTTGCATACCGGACTAACAGATCCACAGAAGATGCAATAGCCACCGCCCTCCATTCAGTGCTGAGTCACCTGGAGAACCGGGGGAGCTACGTCAGGATGCTCTTTATTGACTACAGCTCTGCCTTCAATAATACCGGACATTCTGATCCTCATGCTAGCCAATCTGGGGCTTCCACTATTGACTTGCTCCTGATCAAGGACTTTCTTTTCTTTCGACAAGGCGGCCTAGAGAGATGAGGTCCAGAAACTTGGCGAGTGGAGTGTAGTTAACAACTTGGTACTGAATATCACCAAAACTAAGGAACTCATCCTGGACTTCCGGCGGAACAGGGCCGCCCCTGCCCCCCTGCACATCAACAGCGAATGTGTGGAGTGAGGGGAGTCATTCAAATTCCTTGGAGTACACATCTCTGCAGACCTCTCCTGGACAGTCAACACCTCTGCACTGGTCAAGAAGGCCCAGCAGCGGCAACACTTCCTGTGGGTGCTCAGGAAGGAACAACTACACACAAGCCAGCTGGTGACCTTCTACCGTTCCACCATCGAGAGCCTGCTGACCTATGCTGTGTCAGTGTGGCACTCCAGCTGCACAGAGGCTGACAGAAGACTGCAGCGAGTGACCAACACTGCGGAAAAAATAATTGGCTGCTCTCTGCCTTCCATAAACTCCATCTATAAGTCCTGCTATCTCAGCAGGGCCAGGAGCATTCTTAAAGGATAATACGCACCCCGCCTTCCACCTCTTCAACCTGTTGCCTTCTGTCAGATGCTACAGGTCCATACCAGCCAAAACAAACAGACTCAGGAACAGCTTCTTTCCCAAAGCCATCACGATGCTAAAAAGGAACCTGCACTAACTGACACATTTATAATGTCTCATCTGTTTTGTCTGTCTGTGTATCTATATGTTTAGTTCTTGTTTTTGCACAGTAGTTTTTCTTAGTTAGTCTGAATTTTTCTGTTTACATACAGTGCTGTGTGCACTTTTAAAGAGCACCTTCCAATCTCGTTGTACTATGTATACTGTGTATGCTGTGTATAATGACAAAAAATGCTTTCTATTCTATTCTAAAAGCTCTTTGTTTTGGAACCCCATCTCCTCATGTCTGCTCCAAGTGTAACAGTGGCATAAAATGTTGCTATTATATTTGAGCTGATTTACTATAATTAAAATGTTTTTTTAAAGTTTACTTTTAAAATTCAAGTTATTTCACTGAATGTATGTTTTCCAGGAAAGAGGTGACTGTTCTTGAGGCATACTTTGTGTTTCCTAATGGGACAGCTCTGGACTCTGACTCAGTGGTCAAGATATTGAACACACAGGAAGTGTATGAAGAGTATGGGGTCAAACTCCAGCAGTATGGCCTCACTGATATTGTAAGAATAAAGATGGAAAGATTGATGCAAATATGTATATTTAAGTAAAAACGTGTGTGTGTGTGTGTGTGTGTGTGTGTGTGTGTGTGTATACACTCACGCATAGATGCATTGCTCTGACAAACATGAAGAGACTCCTCCAAAGCTCCAGACCTGAACCCCATTCCAACTGAAAACCTACATACAATGCTGTGGGAGTTTACCTCTCGACACTTATTTATTTAAAAAAAATTTATGCAGACCTTGAATGATGCAAAGAAATGTTATTTTATATTTTTAAGTCCAGAAATCTGTTTTATGCTGGAATAAGCCTGGTTTGTTGATGCTCTTCATCAGTCTTTCACATTACTGTGACTTTATGTCCTGGAACAAATATTCAAACAGCTCAGCTTTTTTGAATGTTTATGACCATCCATCTTCATCATGATAACATTCCAGAGGTTGTCAATGGGGTTCCGATCTGGAGGTTTGTGTGTGTGTGTGTGTGTGTGTGTGTGTATGAGAAAAAGCTGCATCTAAGCAAGAGGTGCCTACTGTCAAGAATGTCAAATATAAACATATTCTGGTTTGTTTACTTGTTTGTTTATTAAATAATTACAGATGTGTTTATTCATAGTTTAGATGACTTTAGTATTAATCTACAATGTAGAACATTTTTAAATCATGCAACACCACTGAATGTCCAGAATGTGTGTCCTAACTTTTGACTGGTACTGTGTGTGTATCAATGATGCTACATTTGCTCTTTCATCTGCAACTTCTTATTACAGCTGACAAGTACATTCGAGCAACAGGAGGACAAAGTGGAAGTCTTCATCATGATTGGCCTGATGGCTGCTCTTGTCATTGTTCTGACCGTCATGACAGTATCACTTGTGTGCATTAGGAGAAGGTAAAGGATCATATAGTCAGAGGGGAAAAAGCAAATATAAAAAGGAATAATAATGAGAAAATAATATGCATGATTAAAGAGAACAGTAAAAGTTAAATATATTTATTAATAAAAACAATAACTATAATAATAATGTTTTTATATCGAGTAAAAGTCACAGGTTGTTAATAATAATAATAATAATAATAATAATAATAATAATAATAATAATAATAATAAGGATAATTATTGTTGAGGCTGTGTTCTTACACTGTTTTTATTCAAATTATGTATTATTAATAATAATAAACAACAATAATAACTCATGATTAATGTTGATAACAACCACAGTACTTTCATTGATGAATTACTATTATTCATAAAATTCCTTTTGGACAGAGAGATTCTACAGATATAACACCAAATACTAAACACTAATATGATCAGGACTATCCATTATATAATTAATAAATTATAATTAAAATAATTAGTAATATAATCAAATTTACATTGCTTTGATATGTATGTTTTGTGTGTTTTTATGTGTGACCTGTATGTGTATGCTGTTTTCTCCTTTAGCTACAAGAGGAAACTGAAAGCAGCAAAGGCCATGAACACAGCAAACATGGTGGCAGCAGAGAGCCTGAAGGCAGGGCCGGTGGTGCCAGGTACCAACAAGTACACTAGAGAGGGGTAAGTGTAAAACTCTGTACACAGCAGCCTTTATTACCTTCACTACAAACCTTCCCTGACACTAATATTTAAGATCATGTATTATGAACTGCTCTATTTGTAGCCAGCTGGACTATCGTCTCAACACACTCAGCCAGTCCACCTTTCTAAACAGGAGATTCTACGACTTTCAGTCTCTGCTCTTTTTCTTATTTGTTGTAGCTTAGCTCCCCATATATAGTAGCTGATTCTTCTTAGTGTACATACAGTGTTTTGATGTAGCAGAGTTTGGAAAAGTTGCTTTCAAACTTTGTTCTGCTACAAGCAACTGATTAGATGACCTGATAAAAAAATGTTTTAGAATTCACCTTTTTATTACTATTAGAAAGCTACTGTAACCCTCCCACCATACATTCGTCCCTGGGTCTGTTCTGTCACATACTCCTTATTTACATTTTCAATGTGCTGACTTGTCTCCACGTGTTTTGTTTACGTCTTCCACGTGTCTTGTTCACATCATGTCTCCACCACCCGTCATGTGTCTTGTTCATTGCACAGCCCTGCTGTTTAATCATATGTCTAGATTGCATCACTATTTAGCTCCCTCGTCCCTTGAGTCATTGTAGTGTCTACCCTGTAATGTCTTCATGTCACGTTTTGTCACGGTTGCTTTTGTTCATAGCCAAGTTTATTTGCATAGCCACAGTTTGCTTGTTCTGTACATCATCCTTCTCCTTGCAACAGCAATTTTGACAGAATGGCTCCCCCAAGCTTGCTGCATCTATGCATTTAAGGTCAGTCAATCTATCATTCACTGTGGCCAGGAGCAGATGGATGCAGCGTGGTATCCAAAACCAGGCTTTATTGACATGCGCAAAACAAACAACCTGTGGCTATGAAACAAAATGTGGCAATGAACTAAAACTTAATATGACTTGAACAAGACAGAACGTGACAATGAAGACATACAATGACTGTGACACACGAGGCAAAATAAATAACCTAAATAGCAAACAATAATTAACACAGGATTAGCAGGCAGGGCTTTGCAATCGACAAGACATGACGTGGCTGGGGGTGGAGACATTACATGTGGATGTCAACAAAAGTACATGGTGACAGGACAGCACATGGGAAATGTAAACAAACCCAGAGCATTTGAACAGGAACAGGGACGAGGCAGTGGCAGGAGGGTTACAGCTACACATTGGCTTGGAAAATAGAGTTGTAGAATTGTTGGATTGATTTCCTTCCATGACAGACCTTGCACTCAAAAAATAAATGAAAGAATTGTTTGGCTTGTCCAAATTATTGTTTGACTAACTGAAAATAGTCTTACACAAAAGTTTGGACACCCCTGGTCAAATGATACATTTTGATTTTCTATTTGAACACAAACTCTACAGGGAACAAATTCATATATTTTCTGTTTCTATTTATTGTGTTACTATATATTATTTTCTGTATATATTTCTGTTTCTCATGGTTTCTATTTCTTTTCTGAATTTAACCCAGTGCACAGAATAAAAACATACAGTATTTAAAGCATGTCTCAATGTACTCTGATTGAATAAAAATGTATGGCAAGTTCATACAATGGTTTATTTTTTGAGTTATTCCCATTTAATCTTCTGTCCTGTTATGCACTATTGATAAAGTATTAAGTTACGTTCATACTGTATATCTTTTCCAGTGCAAACCCAGTGCTGAACCTGAACATTGACTCGGCCACTGACCTGGGCTTTGATGAAGATAACTCTAGTGCAGACAGGGAGAGGTAACACACAAACACACCACACATTTTTTCTTTTTGTGTTCCAAAAACTCACATTTGAACCTGTTCAAAAACACATTACATGTTATATTTACTACATATACTGTGATGCTAAATGTAGTACATTAATAATCTCCTTGAGAAAAGTCTGTCAGATGATTCTTACAAGCATTTATATCTTCAGCTCATCACTGGTTCCAGAGAGCATTGATCACTTCTATAACTGATAGTTATTTACACTATTTTCCATTTACTGTATTATCATATAATAACCAATGGGGTGTAATAACAGTAACAGAGGGCAAATTTCATTTTCATTCAGTTTTCATACTGGAAAAAACATATTTTCTGTTTTGTAGACATTGCCCTACAGGAATAGACAAGTACATTTTCCCCTCAGATCAGCAAAGGCATGTTTTTGAGTCCAGATTTTGTTTTAAAAACTGTTAACAAACATTAGAATTCAATAGTCACCTAAGGTAGACAAGCAATTCCTGTCCAATTACATCACCAAAACTGGTCTCAATCCAAGTACAGATGTTAATGAAGGTCTCACAGACTTCTTTGATGTATTTTAGGACAAGGTATAATTTACTTACGTGACTATAGAGTAGTGTTTATCAACATTAGTCATCCCTTATAAACTAAAGAAGCAGAAATTGCACATTACTTACCCGCTCAACACATCTGAGGTGGAAAATTGAGCTAAACCCATTTTTTTGGGGGTGACCCATTAGTTTAATGTTGTGATCCTCACTTTGTCTTCACCTTCCCAAATGTTAGCACTTCCGTATCTCTCAGAATCACACATTGTACACATCTTATAATCTTCTGCTAAACAGAGCACTTCCTTTGCTCTCTCTCTAAGCAGCCAGGCTGGTTGAGCGTGTACATCAGTAATACATGTGTTAGAAGAGGTGTCACTTTGTGAGATTCTGATGTTGTGCATGTGTTCTGTTTTTAGCTTAAATTCCCTGGACTACAACATTGACATGGCCATGAATGAGAAAGACACAATGCCAATGACGGTAAAGAAATCCTAAAATATTTACGCTATCCATATATATACACATTTGCTTTTATGAGTAAATTGGCCTGCTAACAAGATTTTGCTTTTTCCTGCTTCTTCCTTTGCTGTTCTTGGCATACAGTATGTATAACTGACCATATATGTGAGTGTATATCCATCTTTAATGGGATTTATATGGCTCTGTCTCTGATTTAATACTCAGCCACGTATATACATAATGTCGCTGTTCATAACTCCTGGTCACTATATAACACATACAATAATGTATGTTAATGTAACAAGTTCTGTGTCCTTGCATTATTATGTTGTATCATTTCTATCAGCCCAGTCAGTAAGGAAACTGATATCACTTTATAACACTGTGATCATGGCAAAAATGAATGTATAGTGCTGCATTTACACCTTAATCACTGTGATCAGCTACTACGAAATTCTCTTCAAAGTAGTTCACTATTCATTAGACAGTAAAGACTCAGATCTCCTACAAGTCTGTGTACCACGTATATGTACCTTTATAATGACTACTAATTAATTACTGATCTTTCATTAATGTTAACATTCATTTAAATTATTTCTAATAAAGTATTTTCCTGAGGTTTTCATTTTGATACCTGCAGGCTCCAAACAACTGATCTTTTTAAACTGTCCAAATGTAAAAGGTCGAAGGCTTCTAGTGGTAATATGGACAGTATTAGTATTAACATGTTTTGATGCACTTGCACTTGACCAATAATCAAGCCTCATTCATCTTGAGTTGGATTGATGTTTGTTAGGGTGTGCAAAGTTTGCCCAAGTAGCTAGATGACAAGTGTTTTGTTGCATCAGAGACGAGTTCACTTTGTATCAAAGCCAAAAGACATGAAAGTACAGTAGACATATTAGTTTACTATTATCTGCTGAGAATTGGGGATGTTTGTGACACTGTGTTACTCTCTCTTAGACGCTATTAGTAACAGAGTATCATTGTTCCTTTGTACATAATAGAATGTTTCATCACTTTAGCATGTTTCTTTTTTTTATCATTTATTTCTAGTTTTTTTTTTGCCAATTTTATCCCCTTCCCAATGTAGTGGTAGCCAATTAGCCCATCCCCTCCGTTAGGCCTCTCCCCATCACTTTGCCATGTCCCTGACTCTAGGAGGGTGCAGGCAAGAACAAGCCTCCTCCGCTGCGTGTGATGCAGCCACCACCTCTTTTCAAACCACCACTGATACACCGTCACTGGAGAGCCTAACGCGCTCGGAGGAAAGCACACAGGGTTCCCAGCTCCGATTGGACCAATCAATAGATGCCTGAGCCAGCGGACATTGCAATGTGAGAGTGATAGGGAGAGAGAGCGCCATCTACCCACCCAGAGAGAGCACTGCCAATTTTTTGCTCTCTTGAGCCCCGGCTGTTGATGGCAAACAGCATGACCGGGATTCGAACTCGCGATCCTCGGGTCATAGTGGTAGCGTCTTTGCCCGCTGAGCCACTCGGGGCCTCATGTTTCTGATTGGAGGAATAAGAAACGTCCTTCCTGTGTTGCAACTATATTGTCTCCCCAAAATAAGGAGAATTTTTAGCAGTTGATGGTAAAAGTTAAGAACTGTTTATTCATCCTTGTTAAGTTCCTGTATAGTTAGCCATTAAACACAACCACAGTAGTGTAAAGTGTTAACATGTTTACACAGTGCACAGTGCCACATCAAAAAACTATTTTATTTACTATTATATACTTTTATGTCATGTTATTTTATGTCATGTTTCATTACAAATCAACTCCATTTGTCTTTCCTGATCAAATACGCTATCTGTAGCTATTGTCATGAATGTGTAGTGGAGGAGCTAGAAAACAAAGCGAGTGTTTCTCCCACTGGAGACTCTTGGACACTATGGTTGCTGCACATGGATGACATTAATAAAGAACGAGATTAACACATTATCTTTGACAGCCCTAGTAAAAAGACTTTGATATGACAGCAGAAATAGACGTGAGAGTTTGTCAGCCTGCAGTACACGTACAGTACACTACAATGCAAAAGGCTGGAATCACATTTGAACACAGACAAGTTTTTTATGTCCAATTATATCTATATATATTCTTATTATCTTAATATCCAGAAGTTATTCTGCTTAAAAAGTCATGATTAAATCTTCAGGCAGATATTTATTAGTGAATAACTGTATAAATATAGTGATTCTAAACTGTGCCTGGAGTGGTACCTTCAAGGGTAGTTCTTCAGTAGTTACAGAACATAACTGTAGCAGATTCTGTTGTAAGGCCTGTTGTTTTGATTATTCCTTGACTTGCTTTGTATTTTACACAGTCATATCAGAATATTCTGACCACCTAGTCAGTAGTGGGCTAGTGAGCCTTCGCACAATGGTGGTCCCTGACACTTTCTTAATTGCTTCTGTGTTCATTATAGAGGTTAACTGGTCCACTGTGGTGTGTCTATTGCTCTGTACCACTCATCAGAGTTGTTGTTCCCCTCTGGCATCAAAGGCTCATGGGGCAACTCTCATACTTTTGGGAGGCTCTCAAATGTACAAGAAGTCTCCTCTCAGTAAACCTTCACTATAGCAGCTCTACAACATCACACACAGTTTGTGGTTTCTGAGGTGCTTCCATCCTTCACCCGGTAACCCATTAATATGTCCTTTTGTACATCCGTCCAATCACGTTCTTTGCCCATAACATTTGTTTTGCACTCTGCTATAGCTGACCAGTGTGCTCACTTATTTACATGTACAGCAAACTGTCATGTAGCATCTGTGGTGTCCTGGGCCAAGTTCACTCAAACCAGAGGTGGACATAATATTCTGATATGACTGTATTTGACTATTTAAAAAATTAATTGAATTCTACAAAGATGCACAGACATGAATGCCTCATGCTTTAAAGCTCATTTAAGATACATTTGAGAGTATAATGTGTATGTACTATATACAGCAGCTCTTAATGTATGTCCGCTTTGGGTTTTTTAGATCATTGAGGAAGAAGAGGAGAATATGGGTGAATCTTCGTACATTGAGCCGCTGGGAGCAGCGTTGGCGCAGAGAGGGAAGAAGAGAAACTCACCGAGCTCCAGCCTCACCATAGCTAACCCTTGTTTAAGCACCACCGACCTCTAAATTCTCCCTGACCTGCCCCAGCCTGGAGGACTTGACTCTTCTGCTGTTTTCTCTCTGACTTTCTTCATCAGTTTCTGGTTTCAGCCATACAAGGTTTAAATATAACACCCCATACAGGTGTACACTCTTATTTGTGATATCAAACATACAGCACCAGTCAAAAGTTTTCATGATTTAAAAATGGTCTGCATTGTAGATTAAAATAAAAACAGTGAATGAGAACTTTTGACTGGTATAAATAAATAAATGGTTTGTTGATGAATTGAAAAGAAAATGTTTTTGGCTGGGGTCTATTTAAAGCTCACCATAGATGCCTTCAGAATGAAGTAACTATGCAAATACAATGGCATTTTCAACAGTAGCTCCAACATTAGCTGTGACTTCACTAAAATATATGAACAAGTGATATTGGGTCTAATAAGTTATTGCCCAATGTGATTGTAAGGCTCATATACAGGAAAACTGACTGCACTTTTGGCCTTTGCTATTGCAGAGAAAGCGCTCAGATTGATGCTCAGCAAGAAATGATTGTTATTCTATTAGTTTTTGAGCAGGAAATTGTCCAGCTTGGCTGCACTTTAAATCATTTTATTTTGTTCTTTTTTTCTATCATCTTTTGTATACTTTTCTGATTCATGCTTTGATTGTGTTCTTCTTTGTAATTAAAATGACAGATTATGTTGTACTTTGTGGAAATGAACTTATGTGACACTGTCTTCTGTTTTGCAAACTGAGGCTGGACTGGAACAGAATGCAGCCTGTTGTCTACAGTTTCTTATGTGCTGATACAGTGGACCATTAACATGCATTTGTTTTATTTGAGACTACACCACAAGTGACAATACTGCACATGTTCTGGGCAAATACTTTCTCACTCTCTCAGTGGTCCACCACAGAGACTGGTCCCAGGCTTCATAATGACTCTGAACTCACATCCCTTTAACTACTGTACAGTAGAGACAGGTGGACAGAAAATTCACCTTCTGCCAAAGCTGAAGCTAAATTTAAAGATTTAATTGGTCAAAGTAACAAAAATACCAAATGTTTATGTAAATAATCCTGTGTTAGATGCATTAAGTGTTCATGCTGCTCCTTGTGAATTCTGCCAAAAGAATTACAGTCCTTATTAAGGTCATTTGTTATGTATCATCAGTGTGACATATTTTATGGTTATTGTTTAAATACAACAATGCAATAAATTTTTCAGATGTGACAGCACAAGTAAAAATACTCTGTCAAATTATAAGGCAGCATGAAATGGTTCACAGAGGTATACAATTTTCAATTTATCCTAATGGTAGTGTATCAGACAAGACATGTTTGGACTGTAAATGTTACTTCTTTGGTTTATAACCAGAGGCTAATATTGCTAACAAACACTAGAAATCAATAGTCACCTAAATAGCCCAGCCATGTGTCAAATTACATCACCAAAACTTGGTTCAACCTCCTCACATGTAGAATCAGGTTTTTGTGACAAGCATCATGAATAAGGTGACATCTGATCTAAATTCAATCTACCAGCCCTGCTGCTATCTGTACTGAAGGCATTATTAATGGTCATTACAGAAGGTCCTAAACCACTTTGTCTACTCTATGAGACCTCAGTTAAGTTCTGGATGAAGGTTGACACGTTTGAGAGAATGTTTTCATAATTTTTTTTTTTTTTTACAGAAGCAACATAACTATTTAGGTGACTATTGAAAGCTAGTGTTTGTTAGCAATATTGGCCTCACAGCAAAATTTGGAAGGGCATGACTTGGTTGATCGACTATATCTAGGGTAATAAAAAAAAGTTTAAATATGCTTAAGTGAACTATTCCTTTAAGGATGAGTTGCTAGCCATCAAGTTTCAATTCAGTTTTCAGGTTTAAATAAGTTTATTAGAAAAGAACAAGAACATTCATTCATTCATTATCACACCCGCTTAATCCTTATTAGGGTCGCGGTTAACAAGAACAATAGCAGGTAAAAGATTGTTAAAGTAAAATGTTAAAACTATCAAGTTTCAAAGTCTACAAACCGGATTCCAAAAACGTTGGGACACTAAACAAATTATGAATAAAAACTGAATGCAATGATG
>BRDA01003699.1:6906-30844 GCA_036984385.1 Crenuchus spilurus
TCAATGCAATAGATAAACAGCATAGGATCATATTTAAAATTACTCCCTGCAAAGCTACAAAAACATATTTTTCACTTAGAAAATCAACAAAAGGTCATTTGACCAGGGATGTCCAGACTTTTGCATATTATTGTAAATCCATCACAGTAACATCCATACTGTACAACTAAACATCTAAACAAATTTGCTTTAAATATTTCTTTAGGCAGTTTCAGAAACTGGTGTAATTCATTAAACAGTCTGATTACACCGATTAAAAGAAAATGTGTGACAGAACTGGGTACAGTTTATTCCACTTTTATATGTTAAACATCTAAGCAGGTGTTTGCAATGGCATGTTCTGCATCTTATGATGACACAATGATGCAGTCGGGAACTTCACCCAGAATATAACAGAATCAAGTTTATGACCAGCTTAGTTATTAGATTTATATGGCCGTAGTCCAGAGGGCCACTGCTGTTTTTATTTTCTATGTTCACGTTATGCATCTTTGGTATCTCTCCTGGAAAAGATGTCTCAGTTCTTAGTATGTAACCACTGTAGTGCTGAAGCTTGGCTCAGACCAAAGAGAGGAAAGGCCTCCACGTTCAATGATTCATGGGCAGGGTGACAGGGGTCACCATAAAACACTGAACACAGGGTGTCATTTCCAGGCAATTGCTATGTTTGAACCATATCCAAGCATGTGAACGAGTGCACATTGATGGGAACTGTGGAGCTCTGACACAATTAAAAATATGCTTTTTGTTTCCATATACACATTTCATCAGCTGTGCTGAAGTTATCACAAATGCGTTTACCATCACTCCTAAATTCTGAAGCTGGAAAGGATTATTCTTAAATTGTCAACATTGCCCTTTAACACCATTTAAACTTGTTGCAATTTGTTGCCATTACAGCAGAATCCCAAATTCAAATTCAACTAAAGAAACCTAAAGCAGCCAGAAACAAACACTTCAAAAGGGGAATAATAATAATATTAATAATAATAATAATAATAATAATAATAATAATAATAATTCTAAAACTGGAGAAAGGAAAATAATAAGAATAAAAAATAAGAAAAAGAAAAATATCTGCTAGCTGTCCTGCAACAGCACTGACAGGGTAGAAAGAAAAGTAATACTGTACAAGAGTATTTTGTGGCATACACAAGGATAAGGTCCTGGATAAAGCGAATTAATATTGTGTTCAACTGACAAGAAATTTGGACTCTATACTTTCTCAACATTTATTTTAGCTCCAGTCAGCCAATTGGCTAGTTGGATAAGACAACATTGACAATTTCTGTCTATGGGTGGTAAGCACAAGCATTTCTGCTTTCAGACGCCATTCAAGCCTCAACAGCAGCAGATTAAAGAGAGAGATGGACAATGAAAAGCTCTTAATCTGAAAGAGCCCATGGTGATGTATGTCACAGAACCTTTAAAAGATGTGAAAGTTTCAAACAGCCTCTTTCACTTTAACTCATGGAGCTCCTAAGTGACATATAATGAACATCCTGAAAGCATCACAAGACAGTGATCAACCCAGGAGTGCTACATTAGTGCTGGAGAAAAAAACTGTTGGTTCTACGTGTTAGTTCCAACCATTTTAACTGTTCAGAAGCTCTAGCTCTTTTTCTAAGCTTGTAAATCTGCCCAAAAAAATGTATGTGACCAATGGTAATGGATTTGTAAAAGCAAACTTGGCCCATTGTCTTCTTTATTGAAATTAAAGACATGAAACAGTAAAGTAGTTGCATTAGACTTTTTTTATTATAATAATAAAGTAGTTTAGCAGATTCCCCATTGTCTTTACTAAAGAGAACTTTATTTATTTAAAGATAAATGAACACGAATCACCTTTGATTTTTACAGCTTTTAGAATGAATTATTTACAATCTCAACAAAACCAAAGACAGTAGAAATGTTTTAAATGTTCCAGACATAAGGATAAAACACAGCTGATTAGCATTTTGTCTTTCCCCCCAACAGTCGCAACGAAGTCACCTGTGTTGAAATATCTACTACAAACATGAGTACTTTGAACAGGACTAAAGTTAGACACCACTGAGCTCGCACGTGAGGATCCACTGGAAACCTGTGAAAGCTAATCTCCATGTTGTACCTTGAAGAATTGGCACATAGAGACACACAACAATGCAGAGACTTTTCTTCTCTTGACATTGGCATGTTATTCGTTTCTCCTTGACCTTAAACACTCTCAGTCGCTATCACTATGTATTTCCACCTTGTGCACTGAGGCAACTGCAGTGTTGCTCCCCCTACACAAGGAGCAGACTAATCAATTTTGATAAATCACAATATACTGTCAATAATACACTGTCAACAAAAATCAGGCCAAATTAAAATCAACTTACTTGAGTTAATTCAGCTTGATTCAGCTTTGAGTTCACCCTAATAATAAAATAAAACTTATTAGTTTAGTCAAATGTTCTTCCAAATATTTGGCTCTGCATTGGCAAGCATTATAAAATATATTTTGAACAGTGACGTGCGGTGAGGTTCATAGTTGGTGAGGCACTGACTCTTTTAGAGTCGGATTTACAAATATATAAACCCAAAAGGGAAGCTTATTCAATTGGCTACTGGTTATTTCGTATCTCATCAGCGTTCTTCTCACACACACAAGGTACGTAAAGATAAGAAACAACGTTACAATTACACCAGCGAGAGAAAGCGGCATTTGCTCTGCACCCTCCGTGCACTTGACTCTCACTCGCCTCTGCGTAAAAGGACAGCAGCAACAAGCACCCGTTGGCTCACGTACGCCTCCCTTCAGTGCGGCAGAGTACTGCCCTGCCTCACGCTGTGCCTTTTCACTGCGGTTTTATGTCCCATCAGCAAAACTAAATATGTCTCTAACAAACATTAAACGTAAATGGTTAAAGACATTAGCCAGACTGTGGAAAATCAGGGTATATAAACGTATATGCAAACATTATATTGGCGACATGCAGCGATACGGCAACAGGCACGCGCCAATTGCATGTGTCAACCCAGTTTGTGATGGATTGCACATTCAGAGGTGAGGTGAGGCTCACATTGCTGCCGCACCTCGCGTTTCACCCTTGTATTTGAACAGGAAATATGCAATTTCAGCGATTTTGACTATAAAAATGTTCAAAATTAGTCATACATAAAAATCAGTGGACAAATATTAATATTCATTTTATGTTATCATTTTTTTTCTTGTCATGATGACAAGAAAAACCTCCCCTGACCGCACGTCCCTGATTTTGATTCAACTTTGCCACTATTTGCGATGCTTTCCTTCACATCACAATGGAGGGAACTCACAACCTCCTGATCAGGGCATGAACACTAAGACACTTCGCCACTCACTGCCACAAAATGATAAATGTAGTGTTAATCAAACAATGTTTTGTTTCAGTATGTACTGTACTGTCCATAGCTGAAATGACAATAAAAACCCGTGGAACTATTGAACTTGAACTTATTTGCTTACTTGTTATGAGAACTTTTTCTAAGTTTGAGTTGGTGAACCTCATGTTGATTCATAAAGGAGTGCAGAATAATATAAGATGGTATGCTTATAATGATCTAGTCAAGGTAACATGGACATATCTTTGTTTTGTAGACTCATCACCACTGGCATGAAGGTTGCTTTCTTTCATGCAGTTCTGCACCAAGAGGCGCAAAGACCTAACTTCATCTTTGTGTTCATATAATTCACAAAACAGGAACAATCAGCTTTCAGTCAGTCTCACTTTTAGTCATTCACACAGACACCCAGAACACAATGTTAGGACAGCTCTCCTTCTTACACATATTGGTTAGACACACATGTTTCTATTTAAGTGCAGACTATCTTTCTTATTTATTTATTGATGCTAATGGTGATGGTGTGGGTGCAATCAGGATAGCCTGCTAACCAGCATCTTGCATATACATTATTCTTAAAAGGTTAGCCAAGCTTAAACTGCTAATATTGCCCACTGGAATTTTTGCAGATCAGTAATTATAACCTAATGTATATCTTTTAATATTGTACAGTTATATTTTAGGTTCTTTTCCAATTCTGGCATTGAAAACATAACTACAGTGTCTGTCGCTCGTTTATATTACTCACTTGTGCTTTGCTTTACACTCTTGATTTTAGCAACTTTAAGTTATCTCAATTAGCTAGTGATAGCTTAGCACTGTGCTAATTCTAGTGAAATTTTGAAATTTGAAGAGATTCTATCACAGCAGCAAAGCTTCCCATAGGGTCTATTGCAGACATATGATACCTGCATTAAATATTGTTTAGCAAACAAAATCTTTTTTTCATTTAAAAAATGGTTAAAAGTTCAAGAAGAATGTTGTTACTTAGACTTTTTAAGGTTTTTTGCTTTATCAGCTTGATAAGAAATAGTCCTGCAAACTTTCTTGAAAAGTTTTTTAACTGTATTGATTACAAACAAAAGCCATATGCATGATTGTGAGCTATGTGACCGTCTGTGGTCAAACCCAACTCTCTTGATTGTTTGATTAAAATAAACAAATGGGGGGCAAAAGGCTAACCCCGGAAACATCTTGCATCCACTCAGACGCTTTAACAGCTTTTTACTGGAACAGAGAAACATGTGTGGAATGCTGTGTATTTTTGGCCCGACTTTGCTTTTCCGTCACAAAAATGGATGAGTGAGATCCTCTTTTAGGCTTTTAGGAATCTTCCTCACTTTCTCCATCTCCCTCTCTTCCCGTTTGGCCCTTTGCTTGGAGACCACCCTTTGTGGTGTCTAAGTTTTGGGAAGACATCTTGACTCAGGAGTGTGTGTGTGTGTGTGTGTATGAGAGTGAGTGTATTTTATGGTAAGGCCTGGGTACAGCCTGTGCAAAATAAATCTCAAGGGAGTAATGGGCTTCAGATGAATTCCTCCATAATGTCCAAGGAAAGCTCCAGTGCCTGTACAAACCTAGTCAGGACCTTTTTTCTCTGTCTGAGATGGAATCCCTACCAGATTTTTTACACACCTACCAACCAAAACTTCTAAACTTTTTGACATGTACTGTATCTACTGAAGTTATTCAGAAAAACCTAAATTGAGCACTTTCAATTTACACTTTCCCTGTAGTGCAGTGGTACATAAACATTCATACAGGTCACTCAGTGATGTACAGATGTATATACACAAATATATCTGTGATTTTGTGCTTACTTATGACCATGAACGTTGATAGTTAACACTGTGTTTATTTTGTTTGTCCAATCACAAGTCAAATAGTCAGTGTGAAATAGTTTTGTTCAGTGTTGTGCTGCAGCGTGTTCTGGATGTACTGAAGTGGTGCTGAACCTTGAGAATAGTTAGCCTTTATGTAGTATAATACAGTGAAATAAACTGTGATTACCATTAAAAATGATGTTAAGATCTTACAAAGTCTTTGTTTAGTTTTTTTTTGTTTTGTTTTTTTGTTCTTCTTTTTTATTTTTTATTTATTTAGAAAATATTATCATTATTTTAATTGCTACATGGCATGACTGTGTTTATGCCTGTATATTTATGTATTTAATATATGTGTATGTATGTATATATGCATGTAAATCTACAAGTTAATGGATCATTTCTGGTAATGAGTTTTACATTTGTTTATGTTTTTCTCACTACTTGCTACAAACCACTGATTTATTTTAACATTTATTAGAATTGCATATTATAATGTTTTCATTTTAACTAGCATTACAATAGAGTAAGTCTATACATGATAATTTATAAAAGTTAATCGGTGTTTGGTGGATACAATAATGCCAATATGTTTCAGTCCATCCTGTTTTGAGATCTATTATATGATTATATCCTCTCATTTATTTTTTTGCTTAACATTTGACACATGAAAAATGCACTTGTGTATAATAACTAAATGGTAATATTGTATTCATATGAAATGTAGTACATTTAACTGAGTTTACATTCATCTTTTTTATGAAAATATTTTACATCATCCATTATTATAAAACATAATTTAATGATTCATTATAAAGCACCACATCAGTAAACCCATTTTTTATTATTTAAATTTTTTTAATTTATATATTTAACATTATTAAAGGCCTCACATCTTACATTATTCTTATATTTTATGTCTACTTATGATGTTGTAATGTGCAAATGATCTCTTCTGATTAGCTCCAACAGAGAACGTACAGTCATCACAGTATAACATCAGTTTGGAAGCATAAGCGATTGTGACTCAATTTCTTCTATAATTTTTAGTTTTGTCCTCATCCCTACTGGTAGCATGAAATGAAACATGCAGCTCATTCCAGTTGCACAGGTCCATCTCCTCCTGGATGGCACATTCATATACATGCTCTAGCAAGAAGCTTATCTGTGTCTCCCAGCACAGTTTCAAGTGCATGAGGGGATACCAGGACACAGGCTGTTACACAAGGAGAGCTGGACAGGGCCGTAAGAGGTGCATTGACCCAACCTTTGTGTGAAGATGAACAGGAGTACTGCCAGAACCCTACAATATGATCTTCGGTGAGTTACTGGTGTGCATGTTTCTGACCAAACTGTCAAAATTGAACTCCATCAGCATGTCATAAGGGCCCATTGTTCTCTAATGGGACCTGTGCTTACAGCCCAGTACTGTGCAGCTCAATTGGTGTTCACCAGAGAACACCACAATTGGCATGTCTGCCACTGGTGTCCCAGTTTCTTCACAGATGAGAGCAGGTTCACACTCAGCACATGTGATAGAAGTGAAAGAGTCTGGAGACACTGTGAAAAGTGTCAAGAGAAAATTGTGCTCTTTGAAATAGCACACAGAATGACCAGAAAGGCATATATTTGGACGGCTGAACAAACCTCCATGTGAGTCATTGGTACCCTGACTGCTGTTAGACACCAGTATGAAATCCTCAGAGCTATAGTCAGTCCTTACGCTGACGGAGTGAGCCCTGCTATCTGCTTCATCTGCTACCATATAGTTGGTTTTTGTGGACAATTACTAAGTTGTTCTCTGTTAGGTCTAATTAAAGGCTTTCAAATGAATACTCCTCAATTACATAAGTAGATCTTTAAAGTCATCCACTGAAATGTTCATGAGTGAGCCAAAGATGGTTCGATGGTTCCTTTTTGACACTAATTTTAAGAGAGTAGCTGATCATACTAATCCCTGCTTTATAATGTACAAGAGTCTCATTATTATAAGGATAGACCTCATTCATAACTGAAGATTTGTATGATTAGGGATTTTCCTGAGTAACCATTATATCACACTTATTGTTTCCCAATCTATTAACATGGACGACATGTCCCAGAACAAAAACCAAATAAAAAAGTTTGGAAGCACTCAGAGCTCATTCACTCGTTAGGTATGTGCATGTAAAAATCCCTAACAGTGTATTGCTCTGTGCAATGTCTTCATCAGTCACACCAGATGTATTACAAGAAGCATTAATCATCAGGGACATTGTAGTCAAGATGACATATGTACGTATTACAAGAACAGTTTTATTACGTATTATTAAAACACCACTAACAAATTTTAGTGTTTACTCTTATAACAATTACTTAAAGGAAGCGATTAAGGTCATTAAAAATCAAGAGCAAGTCTTCTGCCATCATTTCATTTAGCTTTATTTAGAAATGTATAAATGTAAAAGTCAAAAGCCCACCAAAATTCTGATTAAAGAAATGTTTTACTCAAAAATCATATTTTAACAATTTTCTACTTAGCATATGTAGTCAATCAGCCAAGGCATGTTTGGGGGCGAAATTTTGCTTCTTTATTTTAACACTGGAGCTGTGATGCTAACGTACCAACAAGCGCTAGAATGCAATAGTGCAAATCATTAAAAAAAAAGACAATGTCAGTGAGAGTGACCTCTTGAGACAGATGTCCAATAAGGTTAATTAAGACTTCAGCGTTGTTTGAGAGAAGTGTAATACAATACAACCCAAATCATACAACCCATACAGATATAATACAACCTATACAGACAAAAACACATACATTTAAGATGAATAAGTGTATATAACAAAGTAATGATCACAACTAAACGCTAAACTTCATATGAGAGCATGAAATGTCTAAAAATCAGTTGATTATTCAAATTTGTGTGAATTATGTGTATTTTCTTCTAAAAAGCTGGTCTTACACTGTTTTATAACTGTTACAAATGAGTTGATATCAGCAAAATCTTAGCTGAATTCTATGTCAGACTGTGTGCTATCATATTTTTAAAGTAATTCTTAACTAAAAGATTCTCTAATGATAATAGAGGCAATGTTACACCTCAACAAACCACACTTCAAAAAGCAGAAAAGGAACGTTTGGAACTGTTCATGGCTGGGTACAGTATGGGATGCTCATTTTGTAAAGTGATGCAAAGAGGTAATAAAAATATTCACCACAATTCACAAACTCACATTTTGCTTATGTTTTGCAGGACACTACTGTATTTGTAGTTCCTTGAGATTCATGTCATGTCCTCTTGTTGGTGGCTTGTAGACAAGCCTTGAAGGAGCAGTCTGTGATTTTAAACCACAGTTTTTGACATTGCAAGAACTTCACAGTTGACTGCTTTTGGTCACAAAGACAATAAGTAGACTGAGTATGTCAGATTGGGTATTCTGCATCCACTGAACGGGATGAGTGATCTGACTTATGGGACTTAAGGAAAATTGGGAAGGTTATCATATTGCATTAAAACAAGTTTTGTCTTGTCTTGAAAAAGATATAAGAAAAAGACAGGATCAGAGGTCAGATTAATCTGTGTGTGAGAGAAAGTTGCCATCTGTTGTCTTTCTGCAGAATGTGAGGACCACAAAACTGAATCGAAGAGAGCAAACAGTCTGGAATTGTTTACTGTATTGTTTACCTCAACAAAATGCAGAACTAACGATATGAGATATTTTTAAATGAAACTTTGAGTAAAGTATTAAGCCTCAGAAATAAATGAAGAAAACAGAGGGGTATTTAAGGACACATAACCATAATCATTAAAGGGACACAACGGGTTAAACCAGATGAGGACGCTAATACAGGGGCGTGACTAGATTAAACAAAACAAGGAACGAAACAAGAATAGGAAAACATGACCATATAAGGAAACCAGGAAGTAAGTGAGTGAGGAGCACGTCACATGTGTGGCAGAGCGATAAGACTGACTGGTTCCACCCACATCACTGTAGTTGTGTCCAGGGTGTGGGTGATGGTGAGACCTTAGGAAGGTGTTGTACTTTGTCCAAAGAAGTTGTCTGTTATTTCATTAAAAATATTACCAGAGACGATTCTAGGAACAGAGCCAACCAATTGACAAATATAACAAATAACGAGTATTTTAATCTAATTACAGACAAATAAATAGATAAATATAAATTTATAGAATTTTATCATAAAAATACTGTGCTGCTGTGGGCCAGTCAGATTCAAATCACACACTAATTATAATATTGATATGATAAACACAAACTATAAGTTACTTTCATGTTAAACATATTAGCATATATGAAGGTAATAAAACTGCTGGACACAAACACATTTTAAGATAATTTTTCCTCTGACAGTAGCAGCTACATTCTCTATTATCTGCTTTAATATAAATGACTAAAAACAGACATCATTGTCTGAATAGGTCATTTCACTACAATATATAGACAGCTCTGTTTTTAGCCTGTTCATATGAGCTGTTCTACTGCTAAATCACTTACTGTTTAGGAAAAATGACTTCAGCATTTAGGACTATTCCATTTTAATTTTTTAGGACATCTGGTAGCTCTACTGTGGACAATGAAGCCACATAATTTTCACATTTCTTACCTGAACCTGGGTATTTTTTTAAAACAATTGAATATCCATCCATGGCTGATCACGCACACACGCACGAGTTGGATCCTCATTAGAACTGACGTCACTTACTGAACCTGCAAACACTAGCACTGAGTGTGTGTGCAGGCAGCTTCAGGAAGATAGGCGGGGTAGGAGAGAATGGATTATGCCATTTGTGAAGTGGGGGGAGGGGGTATTGTTAAAATATTTTCTTTAAACCATTTGTATTTTCTATGGATTTTTTTACATTAAAAAATCAGCATATGAGAGATAAACTTACATTAAAAAAACTTTTGCTCTAATATTTTGGGGTGCTTGAATTCAAATTTTGGGTAAATTAGCTAAAAGGGGGCTACAAACGCCCATGTTACTCACCATTATCAGGATGTGATCATGTCACCTCCTGGGCAAAATGGCAGTCTTCAGACCTTCTTCTTCAACATTAACAGTAACACAGCAGTCTGGACTAGTGCTTAAAGGCAGCTCTGGACTGTGAAGAGTTATTTATTATTCTGACATGTATTCATGGTAGCAGGGCTACTGTGTAATAATACATGACTGAAAGTGTACATAGGGAAGCTTACTATGGCTATTTGTTTACTTAGATGTGCATAAAGGTTATGTTAAACTGCACCGTTCCTGGACTGCTGATTTGAATTATGACATCTGTTTTTCTTAAAAAACAGTGTAAACCATTTCAGAGACTTTAGTGTGGCCATGATGTGTTTATCCAGCAGTGCATCCTGTTTGACCCACAGATCAAACAGGCCATGTGGGATTTCTTAACCAGATGAGTACAGAGTTTTATTCAGATTGGCATAAGAGGTACCAGCTGCTATTCATGGACATGGCTTTACTTTGCTGGGTCACTACATTCAGTCTGAGTCATGATGCATTTATTTCAGATTGACACGATTAACTCAGGTGACATGAAAGTGCAAATCATTTCACACAACACCTAAAAACATTAAAGAATTTATTTTTGTTTACTTGTATGATTGATTTTTTTATGCTTATGTACTGTCACTGATGTATATTTTCAGCTCCATCTTACCACTTTTAAATGAGCTCAGTTTTGATACCGTATACATGATTTTACTTCCTAACACTTCCTCTGGTCTTTTCACCAAGTTTGATATAACCTACAATCTGTTCCTTGATGCTGTCCAGTAAGAGAACAGAGTGCTCTCTGGCACACAAATGTAAACATGGACAAGAAAAAGACAGAGGCTGTTGCTGTAGCTGTCTGGTTTAACAACCAAGCAGGAATTACCTCAAGATCTTTTTGAATGATATATGGCCCAAGTTGTCCTCATTGTGACACCCAGGAATGGGTCCACAGTCGTTTTCTCTTCTTCATTTTCTCTTTGGAACACAAAACTGCGAGCATCACATACAGTTCTTCTGTAGTCATGATCAACAGTTTATTGATCTGCCTCTCCAATGACCTATGAGCTCACATAAGCACATGAACAATGATTGGTCAGCATTAAAGATGTGGCATTAAAGGGCATGAATTTATGGCACTATTTTCGGCTAATCTGACACAGACAACATTATGAAAGATAAAAATATTGTGTAGTCTGAACCTGGCATAGCGTGGGTGGTGCATCCAATATAGATTGGACTTGATTGTCTAGAACATTCTAGAGAGGCTCGATTGGATTGAAAGCCTAGTCTGCAACCTTGCTAAGGTAAGTGGAACATGTCAAAGTAGCATCTACAAGAATGCCAGGACCCAAGTTTTCCCCGCAGAGCATCACACTGCCTTTGAAGGCCTATCTTTTTCATCCTTGTGCCATCTCTTTCCCAGGTAAAGAATATGAGAGTCATCAGACCACCTTCTTCCATTGCTCCAGTCCAGTTCTGATGCTGTCTTGTTCATTGTAGGTACTTTCAGTGATGGACTGTTGTCAGCATGGGCACTTTGCTGGTCCATACACAACACACTGCAATGCACTGTCTTCTGACACCTCTATATCATAACCAGAATGGACTTTTTCAGCAGTCTGTGCTACAGTAACTCTTCTATGGGAATGCACCATATAGACAAGCCTGCATCAGTGAGCCCTGAGCACCCATAACCCTGTTGCCATCACTGCATACTTGGAACACCCCTCAGAACTTGTTGTTTTTGAGATGCTCTGACACAGCTGTCTAGCCATCACAAATTAAAAGTGAACAAACTGTAGACAAAGACAATATCAGTGAGGAGTTTCCAGGACAGAGCTGAACAAATTAGCTAAATCAAAGCAAGGACTTTCAAAACATGTGATTCCATTGTTAAATGTGTTATCAGTAAAGGTTTTGATAAAACAATGTTATAATTTATTTTATCTCCAGTTGGTTATCATGATCTACTCAACACACCACCACCACATCAGTGTCACTGCAATGCTTAGAATGATCCACCCCAATGACACCTGCTCTGTGGTGGTCCTATTGGGTTCCTGACCATTGAAGAACAGGGTGAAAGGATGCTAATGAAGTGCACAGAGAAACTGTCTACAAAGTGCACCTCTATGGTCAGTGAAGCTGATAAAATGGATAATGATACAAGTATAGATAGATACAAGAATATCATTCTAAAGTTACATTAGCATGTGTAGCCAGTGGGACAGTGACTGCATCTAATAATGAGCTAACAGACATTGGCTGGTTTGTTTTAGGGGTAGCCACACATGTAGAACTCACAGGTATAACATGGGCTGCTTGGCCAGGCAGGGAAATTGAATCCTAGTCTGCATTGTGATGCTCAATACACTCCACCTATCACCTTTGGTGTCTGTGCCACATAACCTACAGATCTATGAATATGTATTTAACTCACTCTTTAGTCACATTTAATCAAGAGATGTTGTAACTGTAATTACCAATCAACCAAAGAACTACAGTGATGTGAATGCTGTTCTCTATATGAGTCAAAGTCAGGTTTTATTGTCATTTCAACCATATACAGTAGTGAGCAGTACACAGTAAAATAAAACAACATTCCTCCAGGACCAAGGTGCTACCTAGAACAACAAACAACACAACACAACATAAAGTGCAGAAGAAGCATGTGCAATAACGCAAGCCGATTCACAATAAATATGTGACAATACAATAGATACGCAAGACAATTTACAATATACACAACAGTAAACAATCAATACAGGGAGGGGACCAGTGCAGATAGCCCACTGATAGTGGGAGCAGTAAGCTGCTGATATCTTCATTTTGGTGAAAGTGTAAACAATATATTTAGCAGCAGTTGTCTATGTTTTATATAATGTAAACATTGTACTCAAGTTTATGTGTAGACAGCTCATGTTCACTCATAAAAACAGTGCATACAACAATAAAGGCAGAATCTTAATTCTTTAAACAGTGATGATAAGAAATACAGAAGCGTACTGAAAACCTTAATTCCACAAACTGATAATGACATTTGAATCTGCACATATTGAACAAAAATTTTAATGGAAATTTCTTTAATATTTCGTAGGCAACAAAGAGAACATGGAAACACAAATGAGATTTTAGCATAAGTATCCTGCAGCTCAGAAATTTCTATTGAGAAAAATCTGACTTTTCTTCTATTGAATTATATTTGAAATGTCAAAAAATTCTCACGTGCTTAGATTTGCAAAGATGACAACAATCGTGTTTATTAATGACAGGAACTTCAAAATAAGCTCTAAGTAACTAAGAGTGTTCTCAATTTTGATGCTTGTGAATGAATATTATAATGTACTGTATATATAACCAGAGGAATCTTGTAGAGGTCTCCTTTCGTCTCCAAGCTATTTACCCTACGGGTTTTTACAAGATTCCCCATTAACTCTCCTGAGACATGAAAGAGCAACATTTGAGCAATAAAGTTTTCCTGTGAGCACACACTGCGACCATATGCGAGTTGGATCATATAGAAGTGGGAAAGATTAATGAAAGATTAGATAATACATCGTGATGACTCATGTTGTAGAATGAAGACTGACTCATTGATGGCAGAGGTTAATGATGTTCATGCAAACAGCCACCCGTGTGGCATTTCAGCAGGCTGTGAAGATTGAGCACTCCAGTAAACAGAGATGGTAAGAAGCATAGTGTGTTTGCTCTGTTTACAGATGGCTGACGTTGTGAGCTTTAGACTTGTGGATTCTATTCTGTCATATGGTAGAAAAAGGATGCACTCAAAGCCAACAGTTAGCGATGGATGAGTGTTATTGCCAGTAATGGCAGTGCACAAAGGCCCACTGGGACTGGCGTAATGGTCCTACGTCACTGCCTCTTCTGACCCATTAGAAGTGTTACATTTTTTGCAGTACTTTGCAATACGACTTGTAATATCTAAATGTAATTATATAGTAACATGAATAAATATCAATAGTTACATAATGAATTACAGTTACATATGACTTACTTTCTATTGCGTCAGGTTTAAGTCTGCTCTTCCAATATTCCAACAAAAATGACAAAAACTCAAAATGTTAAATGATTCTGCAAAACATAAAATAGCTTCATCCTGTCATCAAATGAAATCACAGTAACATATTTCAGCTTCTATTTATGAATGTATAAGCAATTCTATTTCTGAATTTAAAGTGTAGAATATTTAAAAAGTTTAGAAAATTCAGTATCCAGGAACTTCTCTGCTGAAGTGAGTTACAAATCAAAAATAAGTTACATTTATTTATTATCATTCTTTGACAATGACACCAACTTTTAAGTAAAAAATCAAAATGAAAGTGACACACTGCAATGTGCTTGCACACAGAGGAATTTGCACTTGCACTCATCCCATCCATGCAGTGAAAGACACACACACACACACACACACACAATAGTAAAACCCTAGAGGGCAGCGAGCACACTTTCCCGGAGCTGTGGGCAGCCCTCTCCATGCCAAACCGGAAGCAGTTGGGAGTTAGGTGTCATGCACAATGGCACTTCAGGTGTGTCCTGGCAGTTCAGGGGATTGAACCAACAACCTTCCAGTCACAAGACTGGTTAAGGATCAAGTATGTGTATTTACATTTATGCCTTTATTTATTGTGTTTTTACAATTTCAGGTTAGAGAGATATGTGAATGTTACCCTTTTTTTACTGCAGTCTTTACTATAACTCTCACACACTCCTGTTATAGTCGTAGGTCTACACACGGGTGCTGTGTCAGGGAAAATAGAGAAACAGATCCATATTCCTTGGCTGTGTTTTTGCTGATCTCCCTCGATGACAGTTGTATCTCGTGACTTAAGGTTTTCCGGACTGTTCTCCCATCGGGAGATGTAATATAGCACGGCTTTGTACTGCTGATGTTCTATGCGCAAAACGTCAAGTTTGGCCTCCAGCAGGGATATACATTTACCAGACTGATTTGCAGCCTTGGAGCCAAGACGAGCAGGAACAGCAAAGGCAGATCCAGGAGATATGCAATCACATTTACCATGGACTCAGTGTAGAGGCACATGCGCTGACCACTTTTGAGTCCACAGTAAGGGCCATTTTGACCACAGTGGTGAACAGAGGAAAAAGGTGTTAAAGACATTAGTAAATAAATTTCACTCTTCTTTAATGAGTCAGAGGAGGAAATGGTTTTGTGCTAATCTCACATGAGGCAAGTGGGCCTGTAAAAACCATTGAGCTTCAGGTTGTGCATTGCTGACATTTTTAGGAAGCACACAGTCTAGTCATAGGTAGTAGTAAGAAATATTTACAGTGTTAGTTTGAATACACTCTTAAAAGAAAGGCTCTTTAGCTTACAAAGTGTTAGAAAAAGACCTTTTAATTATATGGAGCACACATATTTCACACTTACAGCTCTCATTTATAACAACGGATTAAACCACTTATTTAGCACAGGGTGTCCTGTTAGCTTCTTTACACAAATGACCATGAATACTTTACATAAATATCAATACTAATGAAGAAATGACAATGAAATTTGGATTAAATATAGCCCAGGCTGTCTGAAAAAGACAGATGTTACAACATGTGTTGTGTCAGGCCTAGGGCCTCCTCTGTGGACTCCATTTCCCAACAAACACCAGGGCCACAGCCATCTCAGTCAGCCAATCACCAGAGAGAGTGAAGGTCATGATTACACCTGATCTTGATTAAAGGACTCTTTAGAAGCACACCTCATCTCCCAACACTAAGTTTTGCCACTTAGACTGTAGTGCCTTACCAAACGTTTTCCTAGTTCTAGTGTTCTCCCGTGTATCTTGTGTTCTCCTGTTTTGTATCTTGACCATGACCCAGTTTTTCAATTTGGACTTTGTTGTTGATATCTGCCTTTCGTGCACAACTAGTTTTCTGACCTTTTTAACTATGAGCTTGCTCTACCCTATGGATTGCTGCTGTGCTGTGATTTTTCAGTGTCTGATCTTTTGTATTTTCTTGACGATTGGGCCTAGTAAACAGCTGGTGTCATTTTATCGACTTGAGTCTGCCTTTTTGTTACCCACTCCTCTGTCCACCGCCAGCATCCAAGCACACTTTAACCTGAAGCTCCATGTTGTGAAAGGTCATTCAATTCCACCGATAACCTAGTTGTTTCCAAACTTTTTCAGAAATTCCTGTTGCGTCTTCTAAATTGAGTTAATTATCTAGCACATTCATACCATGAACTCTCCTATACAGTGAACTGATTGTTGCATTATTAACATTACATAACACTACATTATTAACATTGTTTCACAACCAACGTCCCGTGCTGTATCCCCCTGAGAATAACCAAGAGCTTTAACGTCTCACTGCTGCGGCATCCAATCAATGGAGATGGCTGGACTGGCAATGGCATCCATGCTAATAGCCGATAATAGTCATCAGAATTTAACACCCGTCCACCCACATTATAATTGTGCATGCCAGTCGTTAAGGCACACAGACTAAGGAATATGAATTATTTAATTAATTATTCCAATTTTACCTTCATATCTTCATTAATATTGAAGTTATTCCAAGTCGTTTGGGTAAAGAAGCAAACAGGACACCCTGTATATACTTGATACCTTTTGGCCACCTTTATTAATATTACGTATTATTTTCATTATAATAATTTAAATAGTTAAATATCAGAAGCGCATCCAATAACTTATTGTAAAGAACATCAAAAGCAAAGGGTTGATTCATGTGGTTTCTGTTGTCTAGATGAGTAAGCTACTGCATTTGTGAACTGAAGGTGAACTGAGCTCTTGGCTTACGAAGTGAAATGGTTTGACACAATGTCAAGGCGATGTGTTTTCATAAGGATAAGAACTTCAGCTTCACTTCTCAGGAAGGATTAACAGACAGTGTTAAATGTAGCAAAGGAAGTCCCAGTGGTTACAAAGAAAAGCCCATTAAAACAAATCTCTTGGAAATCTGCTAAATATAACTAAGAAATTCTCAACCATTTGATACCTTCACATAGGAATAATAATGCTTTACTTTAATACACCAAAATCTGTAATAAGAAAGCAGTTGTTAGTTCTCCAGTTCAAAGTTCTTCAACTCTAGTGTCCAGCATAATTAAGAGAGCAATTAAGTGTTTTTGTAAATAAATTTACTGCTATTGCTTATTCTTATCTATGACCCATTGTTATGTTATTTTTGTGAAAAATGTTAATGTAAAACAATACAAAACAGACAATAAATGGTATATTTGCTCTTCACTGACATTAAATGTTCATAGCAGTGCTAGAATTGACAAGTAAAAATCCAAACAGAATCAACTTCATTGTCATTCATCAGTTCACAGTTATGTGCTCGTCTTCCACATCGCTCTCATATTAAATTAAACTTTCTTAAATGCATGTAAAATAATTGACTGTTCTCACTCAGATTACTTCAATGCACTCCTCTTTGGCATTCCTCCAAAACTTCTGGATGGAAAAACTGATTCATAGAAAGCTTGAGTTTTCTGCAGGCATGAGGGAGAACAGACCTTCACAACAAATGTGAAAATCATTTTTATCTGTTTATGAAATTCCTATACACAGTTGCTTCTGTTCAGCCCCAGATGTGGAACTGTTCTGAAGCATAAGACTATTTAATCTACCCCAGCAAGCATTAGTACAAAACAGCTGCGCTACCGACAAAGAGATACGCTATAATGGTCATCTATGCTGTAATGGGCCGTTAAAGTGTTTCATTATAGTGGAATTTTCAACTTTTAGGACTAAATCCCAATTACACTCTCACAAATGTGTGAAGGGAAGCCTCTCTATGAACCTTTATGGATCTTGGCTTGGATGTTTTGTTGCTTAAGCTTCACACAAGGATATCTCATTTACATGAGCCGTGTAAAGAATCATTAAGTGAAAGAGAGTTTATTGAAGTTATTACTTTTGCTGGGCCAGAAGAAATCCTGTCACAAAATCACATCCAGCCCTAAAAGACATTAATGTACTGTTCTGAAGCACAATACACTGACCTCAGCAACAAAGCTGTAGGTAAAAGATTACTTTTAAGATCACTGTTTAATTATAACGTACAAAAATGTTTTATGGAATTACTAACACATGTATGTATATTGTAATAATTTGTCATTTGTGTAAAATATGATGTATAAATATGATGTAAAGATTTTTTTATATTGAATAAATTCAAACACATTTTAAATGGATTTACTTAAAATGCTAAGTTTCTAAAACAAGCCTTGTTTTTCAGCTTACTGCTGAAGAGTCAAGGAAAGTTGTTCTATAGTTGTTGAAGTTGAGAGACTAGGATGTGTGAGATATTTTCACTGGTTATTTTTCACTTAACCCTGTGTTCTTGAGGGAGACTATGTCTGAAGTGGAACCTTTGTTTTAACCAAGTAACATTTGACAGATGTCAGTGGCAGTATCAGTTAGTCTGAAGACTTGTAGCTAACATTAACATGTTCAACACACATTTTCTCATGATTGTTCTGTTTTTGAACAGTATTTTTTTTTGTTTATTTCAGTCTTTCAGCTGTTTTGATCTGACACTGCTCTAATCCTTACTAATGATCTTGGTAAGTACTGTAACAAACTCAACTTATGAATTTATTTGAAATGACTTTTGTTAAGGTAGCTTGGTTCTCAGAAAAAGAGGATGTGGGATAGTCAACATTAGACCAGGAATGATCCATTTTTAGCATTACCATATTTGCTAGCGAGGTACATGCCACATGCTAGCTAGCATTGTAGAACTATCTTGAACAGCAGTTTCACACTACATGCTTTCACACAAATCAAAAAGTAAAAAAAAAAACAGGATTTCTTATGATGGCAAATATGTAAAGTTCTGCTTTATATTTATCCAAACATTACCATTATTCATGTAGGTAATTGTATTACCATTGCAAGCAAAATGTTGACAGACTCTTTATATAAAAAAATAATACCTGATCCAGTTAGCCTATGTATGGTGTCAGGTCATGTTTTGCTCAATTGTGGGGTCTGTCTCTTACACACCATGAACAGAAATCATGTGTTTCAAGCATTCTTTGTGAGATTTTACTCCCAGCATGAATATGCAAATGTTATGTTGATTATTATTGTTTTTTATCTTTATTATTGATTTCTGTCATCTCTTGTTCATAGACTAATCATAAATGAAAAAGTTATATTATACTTTAGACCAGGGGTGTCGGACTCCAGTCCTGGAAGGCCGGATTCCTGCAGAGTTTGGTGCTCTTCCTGATCAAACACACCTGATTCAGCTCAGCAGGTAATGAGCAGGTTTAATTGTAGTGTCAGAGCAGAGAAATCACCAAACTCTGCAGGAATCCGGCCCTCCAGGACCGGAGTCCAACACCCCTGCTTTAGACTATTGTACTTTAAAATGAGCAAAAACTACTTCTAATTATAGAATTTTCCTCTGTGTAGGATAGCGGAGTAGAGAAGTGTGGCTTTGTTGTTGAGGCAGTACCAATGAAAATAACTTACTGACAAGAACAGTTCACAATTTTAATGATTTTTCCACATCCACTCTATTCAACACAATGGAGTTATCACATATACTGAAGCAATTCTGAGACTGAAGTGATGATGTGAGGCAGATTTACCAATTTGGGTACCAAGCTGGGTATGATCCTGCAGCTTCTCCCTACCTACAACCTACTTGGTAGTCTCACATCACACCTTTTACCATCGTAAATGCTAATGGAAAGAGTGAATCAGCCATCATACCAATTACATGCTCTCTTATGTTAAAGCAAAACTGAATACCATCAAAATATGCTTTAACCAGCTTTTTCAATGCTATCAGTCCTGGAAGAACTCAAATGCCTTTTCAGTGTATGTGGTGCATAGCCAAATGCATTAACCAAGTCTAAGAACGCCATGTGTAGATCCCTGCCCTCTTTCTTTGCTGCATTAATCTGATGCCAGATCTAAACAAATAACAAACCTGACATCCCTTGCACTGAAGGGTCAATTAGATTACTTGCTTTCAAGTAAATAAACTTTTAAAAAATGTGGTTGAATTTCAGCATACCCCAAATAAATCTCACAAAATGTGACCTGTGACCTGAAACTACAAAAAGTAAAAATAAAATATGCTATTTTTCATTTCTACGTGTTACCTGTTGTACTAATATAGAAGATGCAAATCTAGTTATATAGAGCTGCAAGCAAAAACAAAAAAGATCTCTTGAATAGAAACTGTTCATATAATAGCTGTAAGTCACAAAACGTTCATGTTCATTTAAGTTCTTTGACTAAAAATACATATGAGCAAAACACTCCTTTATTTTGTTGAGTACTAGCTACCAAGGTTATTTTTGCTTGTACTCAAGGGAGCAAAAGGATTTGTTTGAATTATACACCACATGGAAGAATCTTTAGTGTAAATGTATTACATAGTTCATTGATGACAATGACTTGAGATGATCACAGTTGTTTACAATGGGCTGTGATCACTTTATGCATTTATTAGATTTCAATCATATTGGGTTATTACAACATAATGAGAAGTGGGTGTGTTATTATCATTAATACTAGAATAGTAGAATAATACTAGACACCCTTGACCTAACTTTACTTTCCAATTAATTACCCTGGGTTTGTTCTGAAGTGTTTGGTATCCCTTGCAAATACATAGAACATATGTTGTATGTTTATGTTTTCTAATGTAATTTTTTATGATGCCCAATAGCACTTGTTGTGGACTCTCTGATTAATATTCTCAATTATATATAGAACCAGTCAGAAGTTTGGACACACCTTCTCATTCAATGTTTTATTGTTTTTTTTTCCTTTTCCTTCATTGTAAATTAATACTGAAGTCATCCAGGCTATGAGGAAAAACATAAGGAATCATGTTGTAAACTTAAAAGTGTTAATTATTCAAATTAAAGTGTTAAACAAACCAAAATATGTTTTAGGTGTTAGATTTTTCAAAGTAGGCACACAACTGATGTCTCAAACACATTAAGAGGGCAAGAAATGCAAGTAAAAATGTTCATGTAATTATACTGCTTGCATGCAGGTTGTTCCTCTGCAAAATCTGGGGAATTTGACCTTTTCTCTAGGGAGGTCACCCTTGTCCAGAGACTAGTATTGCTTGCTCCTGGCTGGCCTTCCTGTGTGTGCCGTTTGGCCCTTCAACTGATCCAGAATGCAGCAGCACAGCAGTCTCAATGTCACTTTGTAACATTCACTGTTTTCCTGTAGCTGCCCACAAGAGTTTTAAAACCCTAATGTGGCATTCAAAGGCAAAAGAGGACCAGTCCCTCTTAAACCTTATTTTAGGCCAAACAAGCCATAAGTAGAACTTGGTGACTCAACCCTTTAACTCTTAAAATGTGTGCTTTAAATGTATTAATGTAGCTTAAGTGTATTTTTACTCTTTAACTTTATTTTTTATCTTAAGGATTATTATTATTTTTCAAGTACATAATAACAAAGCACTTTGTGAACAATGGTATACATGTAACAAATGTAACCACTAATATAGACTTAAGATTTGGAGAATTTGGATTCAGTTAAGAAACAATTATACACACATACAGTAATGCACAAGTTTTCCGATTATTTATGGTAACAGACAAGCAATGTTCTCAAAAGATGTGTTAAGATCTGTAGTTGGCAGGCTTGATGTGATTAGTTGCAGACATGTGTGAAAGAAAGTTCCTGTCACTTCTTATCTTGGCCCTTCCTCAAATGAGTTGACTGAGGAAATTCTTTAGAAATCAAGAACATGTGAACGCAAAACACGACCACCCAGAAGTCAAATGCATAAGTCTGAGATATCAAAGTCTTCCAAATCTACTACACAGGAGTCAATGAACTCCTTTTGCAAGTCACTGGAAAGTGTAACCCATCATTGAACAGAATCCATATGCATTCCCATGAATGATTTTACTGATGAGAAACTGAGGAAGACATGATCAGTTAAGTAAACAGATTAATTCTTGGATGCTCACAGTTTAAGTCATTGTCATATTAATAGAATACGGATTTAAATAAAATGATTTAATAGCATTTCAAAAGCTACAGAATCACTATAATTAAAGTAAGAATTGTTGTTTAAAAGCTGAACATTCTGACATCACAAAACAAATGCCTGAAGAAAACAACTCGATTTTGTCTCATTTATTGGGTTACATGTCATAAAATAGGTTTTGTGATGATGTAAAAACATTATTATGATAACATGTTTTTGTTTGTGGTGAGATGCATTAAAGCTTTTCTTAAGTAACGACAAATCAACTCAATAACATGACCAGGAATCAGTCTCAAGTCTTTTGATTATCCTATAATGTGTTTTCAAGTCCAAATGATTAATCTGTCTTCATTACTAAATTATTTTTATTAGCTCTTTATATAATAATTGATATATTTTAATAAAAAGTTTAAATTTTTTATTACATTTATTTTTATTATTTTATTAGTAAAAAAGCTGGGTGAACATCCTCTTAGTGTAGTGGTTCCAAGATTTTTGCCCAAGGACTGATCACATGATTTATTCAGACATCAATACATTCATTTGAACATGTGTTTAATGTTTTATGTACATCAAAAATGTGAGAATAAAAATATATTTATTGTATGTTTCAGCATCCCATACTTTTTGATCTAATATAATCTAATGTTTTGTCTCTTTTTGTAACCTCAGACACACTGCTAGTCTCTGCTCTATATCTACATACTCTGTTTTTTTCAAACTGGCTCACAGACGTTTGAAAATACCTGTGAGAACGCTCATTATAAAGGTTTAGCTCTTGAATGAGCTGAGAAAACTGTGTTCCTTTAAATTTCCCAAAATTACATTTACAAATAAAAATGTTCTTGACAAAATTCTCTTTTTTATTATATTTTATTTCTTGTATTTTTGCCAATTCCCCCTCCCAATGTAGTAGTAGCCAATTAACCCATCCCATTCGCTAGCGACTCTCCCCATTACTTTGCAATGTTCTAGGAAGGTGAAGACAAGCACAAGCCTCCTTCGATGCTTGTGATGTGGACACCGCCTCTTTTCAAACTACTGCTGATACACAATCACATGGGAGCCAGTGCGCTCAGAGGAAAGCAGATGGACCAATCAGTAGACACCTGAGCCAGCAGACATTGTATTGTGAAAGTGATGGGAAGAGAACGTCATCTACGCACCCAGAGAGAGCACAGCCAATTTTTGCACTCTCTGGCCCCGGCTATCGATGGCAGACAGCATGACCGGGATTCAAATTCATGATCCTCTTGATCATAATGTCAGCAGAATTTTTGAAGTGTTGATATATGGTGCCTGACCATAAAACTCATGACAAATTTGTGTTTTTATGGCACTGAGGATGCTGTTGTGGATAACCGCAGAGAGGTAGTGATTCGTGGCTTGATGGTATACCTCTCTGAAAATGCTGAGCACCTTATTACACATTACCAGGTTAGTTTGGTACATGCATGTCATGTTTTAACACATTTCATGTTTAATATTCTTAACATATTTAAAATGAAGATCAAAACTCCATATGTTTAACAGTATTGAGAGATGGTAATGTAACTAAGCAAATAAGACAATTTGTATACCTCAAAACTAGAAGTAAAATTTATACAATTCTTATAATTTGTACTTTACACAATTTTGTACTGTACGTACATGGTTTGATTGGACCATTACACATTATTCCACGAGTCGTAAAAGTCTCTCCATATGGTAGTTCGGTGCTTAGTGATGGAGAGACGCCAATAGGTGTTGTCGTAGGAGTCACGGTATTTTTGTG
>BRDA01003701.1:15154-38508 GCA_036984385.1 Crenuchus spilurus
TCAGGTAGGCATGTCCCTTCATTGTTGCTTCACTGCATTAAGGCCATGACCTCTCTATTGGGCTCAGTATTTTGATCTGGTGTCCCACCTCACTGATCTATCAATTCAGTAACATCTTTATTATTGTTCTACGTCTGCCTGCTGTGTTAATAAGGCACCATTAATACACACACACACACACACACACACACACACACACACACACACACACACACACACACTTTGCTGTTTTTGGCTGAGCTGTGAGCACTGATGTCTTCACCTCTTCATCAGACCCGAGTCTCTGTCCTCTTATCAGTTCTTTCAGGACCAGACGGTCGAGATCAGGACTTTAGGGAGGAGCTTGTACACCTGGAGAGTGTCAGCAGCCCGGGCAGGACCTGCACTATCATCTAACACCACAGCCTTAGACAGCAGGGCTCTGTTTAGTCTAAAGCTCTGCAGTGTTTCTCACTTTTCCTGAATATGTTCCAATACTGACCACTAGTCCCAGGAGACTGTCCACAGCGGATGTTTGACTGTTTCTTGGCTGATTTGAGGATGTTTCTGTTGTTTACTCTCAGACTCATTATGATTTCATGTCTCATCACCAGTAAACTTTCACCTTCTTTACATTTACACTTCCACCATTTACACTTTCACCATTTACACTTCCACCATTTACACTTCCACCATTTACACTTTCACCATTTACACTTCCTCCATTTACACTTCCACCATTTACACTTCCACCAGTTACACTTCCACCATTTACACTTCCTCCATTTACACTTCCACCATTTACACTTCCTCCATTTACACTTCCACCATTTACACTTCCACCATTTACACTTCCACCATTTACACTTCCTCCTTTACTGAACACACAGTGTGATTATCAGCAGCAGACACACTCAGCATGAACAACCCATCACTGCATGCTGCTCTTCTTTAGTGTAAATCAGCAGTACGGCGGCCATTTTTGTTGCACTGCAGTCATAAATGAACTGATGTCAAACATGTACATGTACTGTGTAGATAGAAACGCAGAACAGGAAGTGCTGATGAGACCATAAGAGAAGTTTTTATGTACCTAAAGTCTGGATCATTTTTGGAAGGTCTGTATAAATAAGTGTAATATTAGTACACAAAGACAAAGCATCCACCCACACGTCATTCATTCTGCCTTTGTTTCAGTTTTCATTCATTTAGGTTCTCATCAGACACTTTACAACAGATTAATGACCAAAACTGAGGTTCCACTCTACTCTCATTTTAGAGCTGCACTAGTTCTGTATTTGGGAGAGATTTGACACGTTACTACCACAAAATAAATGAGATTAAAGCTCTTTGGACAAAGGAATCATGTTCAGTTTCATAAAGGACCTGTCAGTGGATGAAAATTAAGCATGTTGCTGAGGGTTTTATATTTGTTTAAATAAAATTAGTGTAGATAGCAGTGAGTCACGTGGACACACTGACAAAATTCAGGTGGATGAATGATAACTGGGACAAAATTTCCTCTGAAAATGTAGAAGATAACCAAATTGTACGATAAGCAGGGCAAATGATAACCGAGGTTCCACTGTAGGGTGAAAACGTTCCTTAGTGTTGATAACTGGACTAAAAAAGGTAAAATGACACATTTTTTAAATTTACATGTAAAGTGACATTCCTGTTTTAATGATACAGTTTGGACAATAATTGGCTTGAAAAAGCAGGTTTACTGTTCTTTGTTTTTTTTTTCTACACTTAAAATATAAACAACTACTCCTCCTACAACTTTTGATGTAAAACCATGAAACTCAATAAGATCGTTTGGTCCTCTACCTCATTAAGTTGCTTTTGCTTTTTGGACCGATCTGTCTTATGGATTTTGGAAAATCATCGTTCAAACACTGATTTTTGGTCCCATTGGAATCCAGTGTCCCTAAAGTTTTGTCTCAGCATTTTAAACCTAGTCAGTTTTTGAGTTAGAAACACCAAATTTCGGAAATTTGTAGATCATATAGCATAGATTTAAGATTTCACTTTTTGGTTAAATTGGAATTATGGATTTCATAAAATTCCCATATGAATTCTCCCCATATAAGAAGAATGGCGTGACCTTTAAAGTCCAGGCTGGCAGAGTCTCACACAACAGGAGCCGTGCAGGGCCTCAGCTGCAGTCTCGCACCCGCTCCTCTTATACTACTTACCATTACAGCCTGTATAGCAGCATTATAACACCAGCAACACCTTAGCAACCACCCAGGAACACCTTAGCAACCACCTGAAATACTATAACAACCACCTAGCAATGCCTTAGCAACCAGCTAAAATACCATATCAACCATAGCACAACACCTTAGCAACCACCCAGGAACACATTAGCAACCACCTGAATTGCTAAAACAACCACCTAGCAACACCTTAGCATCCACCTACATTACAATAATAATCATCAAACAACACCATAGCAACCACTAGGGATTCCATAGCAACCACCTAGCAACATCTTAGCAACCACCTGAAATATATCAACCACCTAGCAACACCTTAGCAACCACTTCATACAGCTTTATGTATTCATACAGCTTGAACCCACTACACAGACTTCCTTCCATTAACCTAACTTAATAAGATTTAAATCTCTATCTCCACAACACCAACTTTTTAATAAATGTAATAATCAATGGCTTCATTACTTTATCAACTCAGTTAAGTCTTTAATGATAATCAGGAGTTATTTACACATTTTAACATTACAGTGTATTTAGTCTGCTTTTTCAAGCCAATTTAAAGTTTCTAGTTTGAGATGGTGGATAAGCCCTTCTGACTGATGAGGCTTGAAACTTTGTGTGATGAGAATAAATGATGAGAGTTTAACATCTGAATGAAATGATGAGCTCAGATGAACGTTAACACCAGATTGTCCTCAGACTGATCTCCATAAGTAAGGTGGGTGAGAAGATGACTGTGGTCTTATTGGGTGAGCAGGACTGGATGGAGTGAGGAGGACCCCCCCTCCCCATCTGTGCCCTCCCCGTGCAGAAAGCTCTCTCTCTCTCTCTCTCTCTCTCTCTCTCTCTCTCTCTCTCTCTCTCTCTCTCTCTCTGTGTGTCTAACAGGTGTTTTGGTGGCTGAGCGTTAGGGCGCAGTCTCTCTGGCTGTCTCGTGGGATGCTGTGAGATTTTGGAGCTTGTTGTCTCAGAGACTTTGTGAGAACATGCAGCTTTGGAGGAGAATGTGTCGTTTGAAAGACGTCTGACGCCTCGTAGACTGTGAACTTTGTGTGTGTGTGTGTGTGTGTATGATCACTGGATTTGGGCTCTGAGAGATGATGCTCAGCAGTGAATGAGGACTTGGATGGGAGCGCTGCTCCTGGCGACACTGCTGTAGAAGCCCCGCCGCGCAGGAGGCGAGGTCCGGGGGGTGGGGGGAAGAGGAAAGTCCTCCGGTTCTTTCTCTTGTGTGGAAATCCTCGCCGCCAAGCTGGCCATGGCCGCGGCGATCGCGAGCTCCCTGATTCGGCAGAAGAGGCAGGCGAGGGAGCGCGAGAAGTCCAACGCCTGCCGCTGCGTGAGCAGCCCGAGCAAAAACAAAGGCGCGTGCGAGAAGCCCAGCCGCCTCAGCGTCTTCTCCAGAGTCAAGCTGTTTGGCTCCAAGAAGCGCAGGAGGAGACGACCAGGTCTGGCCTTAATTAGGCTATTAGTCATTTTTACAAACCATCATCATCATCATCATCATCATCATCAACATTATTATCAGCAACATTATTATTATTATTATTATTATTATTATAAACATTATTATTATTATTATTATTATTATTATTATTATTATTATAAACATTATTATTATTATTATTATTATTATTATTATTATTATTATTATTATAAACATTATTATAAACATTATTATTATTATTATTATTATTATTATTATAAACATTATTATAAACATTATTATTATTATTATTAATATAATTATCATCATTAATATAATTATCATCACTGCCATTTTCATGTGTATGATCATTACCATCCTCCTGCTCATATCCAGCACTTTGTTACATTAGTGTTCATCACTCTGTCACACTTCTGTCACAACTCACACACCTTTAACTTTCCTCACCACTGATCTGCAGACCTCACTGTGCACAACACGCAGCAGAATTATGTCGTTCAGAAGCACCACAAACCTTCACTAATGTTTGCTTTGAAGGAGCTTAAAATTACTTGCAGGCGTTGTTTGCTTGTGGAACAGGGGCATGCAGCCTTTGTGTGTGTGTGTGTGTGTGTGTGTGTGCAGTCTCAGGTAGAACACACAACAGAGAGCTAACTAAGCAGGTTTTGTGTTTGACTCGAGCCCCATGGCCTTAACCACTGTTTAATATGTTTACAGGCAGACATGCACATCAGGCTGTAGCTGCACAAATCTTTTATTTGACTTAAAGTTTGCCTGTCATTGTGTGATGCTTGTGTTACTAAAGGCAGGTGATAATGCCTGTGTCCTATCAGTGAACGCTGTGTGAGTGACTCCCGTTATAAAACACAGCGTACGTGTGTATACTGGTGAGGTGTCGTACACAGGCTCTCTTACACAGTAAAGCCCGTTTTCACTGATGTTAAGAGCGGCTTCTTTAGAGAGGATTCCAGGTTAATTGGTGGTGCAGAGGGTTTACCGTGTGACTCACAGCTCTCCGTCTTTTGTTTTGGGAAGCATGGATGTAGGAGAGAAGAGCTGATGGTGTCTGCAAAGTAAAAACATCTCTGGCAGATTATCGCTGAACGCTGTGGTTAGATGGTTGTTTGTATAGAGCTCCGTCATTCAAGCATTCACGCTCCTCACTTTACTGTCTTTCTCTTACTCCTGTCTGTCTGTCTGTCTGTCTGCCTGTCAGGAGAGAGATCCAGGCGTAGCCCTAATCACCTCACTCTCTTCAGGCGGGAGGGGATGGGGAGAACTTATATAACACACACATGTGGCGCCTCAACACTTGCAGAGAAGTTTCAGACAGAAGATCTGCACTGTTTACTGCAGTGGCTCAAACTCCTACTACACACACATTTGGTCAAAGCAGCTGCAACATACCCGCTGTACCATCTCTGCTGTGAGGAGTGTGTGCAGTAACAAAACGTATTTATATTACTGAGTAATTCTAAAGTGATGAGCGCCTTCTGTGTGTTCCTCACACTTTACACTGCCCTTAACTTCCATCTGTGTCATTTCATCTTTTACAGGGCAGCAAAACAACAGCTTTACACTTTCTGTAGTGTACGGCAATCTGTCAGCGTGTGATAGTCCTCACGTCTCTGAAACTTAAGCAGTGACGCGTTCTTAACATTAATGTACGTTCATCAGTTCATTCATCACACAGTGAAGCCCACATGTTCACTTTTACAGTACAAAGCTCTGAAATCACAGCAACAGCATGGTCATTATACAATCCATTTCATCTTATTTGTGTTGTCATTGAGCTGATGTGTAATTGTTTAATCCTGAACACTCTGCATATGTATAGAAAAGTGTTACAGAGGAGGACCAGGTGTGATCTCAGTACCCGCAAATTCACATTTATCAGTCCTATCGGCATCAAACATCGCCTGAAGTAGCAGGACCATTGTTTAAAACCTAATACACAATACTGTACACTATAAACAATCATTTGTTTTCATTCCATGAGAGCATTTATTATCTCAGCTTTGTCAACCGCACACTTTGTCTTTCTGTCATTAGGAACATTAAAACAAGCATATTACTCAAACATCTTACTTAATACAGCTAAGATCAGCTCTGTGTGCACAGTGGAATTGTTTGATGACCAGTCAGAGACTATTATTTTGGAGCAGGCGAGTCCCTGGTTAAGTCTCAAAATGGTGCTGCAGCAAAAACAGTCCCATGGGAACCAAAATGGGAAACTAAGAAGAAAGTGTGCAGTTAGAGTGGACAGTGTGCAAGGACAGCCATCTGGTGAGGTCTCAGTGTTCCTGATATAATTAGAACCTGTGTTTGAAACAAAAGTCATTGTTATTGTGAAGGCAGTCCACAGCACATCTGTAAACCCGCCCACTTTCTGAAGCCTCCACTGAGGATGGAAGCAATGCAGCCATGTCATCCTTACAGCTTGTTGTCAGCATTATGTCAACTTTTTTAGAAAGGATAGCTTTATAGTATAGAACCGGCCCTTTAATTAAGAGACGAGGTGTCCAAAGATCTGCATCTTTTAACATGAATCAACACCTGAGTGGGCGTCTCCCTCTTTACATCTCTAAACAGTCAGAAAGTAGCAGCTGGTCTACCGAGACAAGCTTTGTGGATGTGCAGCAGAGAGGCTGAGGCTGACACAGTAACACAGGTGAAGGAAAAGATGGAGGATGGTGTAAAAACGTGGCAGTCAAGCAGTCAAGGGAAGGCTACTCATGGTGAAAGGGCTCCAGAGCTGAGCCTCGCAAGGTTAAGTCTTTACAACCAATTAGCAAGAGCTTTGGGCTCATTCTAAAGAAATATGAGAAATTTAGAGATGCATGTTAATTAGACGAATAGTGTAATGCCCTGCCCTGCGCCCAGTAAGGGGGTCGGGGACTAACTGCGACCCTGATAAGGATTAAGCTGGTGTGATAAAGGATGGATGTTAATTAGACTTCTATACAACGGCTGAGCATTTTCATATAATCCACAATTCCGCTTGTGTCGGGTGTTTATTAATAAATGTCTGACTTTCACAGTGAATTATAACGCAAATCAAATATCTCTGACATGGCATGTGTTCAGACTGCCCAGATCTGAGTACTGATCTCGATTGTATCCAGATTAATTTATGATGGTCTGGACAGTCAAAAGCCACATTTAATCCCATTTTTGCAAATCTGATCCAAGACACATTTATTCGTTGGTTTGAAATCCGATTACGATCATATTTGGAAGCTCTGGACACTCAAATCAGATCCCGAAGTGCCTTTCACATCATTCATATATAGTGAGTTCTAGGTTGCCAGGTCTTGAAAAACTCTCCAGCCACCAACAGAAAGCCGTATTACACAAACTTAAACTTAACCCAAAATCTAATCTAATGTAGAGTCTAATCACCGACATCTGATGAAACTGTAATTGTGTTTTTACTCTTAAATCTTATTTTAACTTTCTACGTGAAGCCTTTTTAGGACGTAAGCTTTTTTAGCCATACTCTGTAATCTCTATTTTCACTGAATCTTCTAATATAAAGTCTGTCTAAGACATCTTGAGCTCTATTTTTTGGTGACCATGGTATATTTTTAAAGCAGTCCAATAACTGTGAATCTGGCAACCCTGAAGCCACATCATCAGCGTGGCTGTAGTTACTGACACCTACTTCGTTACCACAGCAGCCCAAGCTGAGAGGTTTGTGACGTCTGGAAGAGTAACTCTGATCAGATCTCTGGAAACAGTGTGAACAGTCATCTCAGCAGATGTGATTGAGAAACAATCTGCCTGCAGTCTGAACGCAGCCCTGGTGTCATTAGAGAAAAGGGAAAACACACGCTTACATTAGCACGGCAAGAGGAATGAGTACTTTCAGCCATTCATCCTGACATTTGTACGATGTAAAGGGCAAAGAGTTTAGAGGTCAGTGAATTATATAAGCAGTAAGGAAGACGATGCTAGTACACATCCCTAATGTATGTATCTGGCATATGTGGAGGATGCTGGATTTGTTCTAGCTGGTGTAACAGCAGCAGGTATAAGCTGCGTGTCCCTGCTTTGGTTTCTGTGTCTGTGTCACTATGGCTCGCGCTCATCTGCAAGCCTTGTTTGTATTACAGGCTCAAAGCTCTGGAGCATGGAGGACCCTGCTAAGCCTGCAGCTAGAGCCGCAGTCACAGTTTAACATAGCCATGCCTGTCTCACCATCTCTCTCTGTGTGTTCCTCAGAGCCCCAGCTGAAGGGGATCGTGACGAAGCTGTACAGTCGGCAGGGCTTCCATTTGCAGCTCCAAGCAGATGGAACCATCGACGGAACGAAAGAGGAGGACAGTGGTTTCAGTAAGTCATCCATCAGCCTTTTATGAATCACTCTCTGAAGTGTGACCAGCAGCTAGTGGATGAAGGTTCAAAAGAGACGTGTCCCTTTGATATGTCTGCTTACACTGCACTGATGGATGTTGTTATTGTTTCAGCTGAAAGAGAAGCGCCGCCTCCTCCGCCCTACATTTATCTCAGGATTTCATCCCCATCTCACAAATAAACACTTCTTTAACGTTATTCTCATTCTTTATAAACCTGAAGGTGGTGGTGCAACATGTTTAACAAATTAAACAGTGCAAAGGACACCTGTAGCTTACTCACACTGAGAGGTTAACCTGGTCTTATTAAGCCCTGTTGGGTCTGGATTAGTAAATCAGGGCCTGTTACTCATCTCCTCAGTGTTTGACCTCCTGTGTCCGGTCAGTAAGATAACTACAGGACTGGGTTTCTGGGGAGAAAGCATAATCTCAGTTGATTTGTACCTGCAGCTGTCATTATAATCACAATAAGTCTGTACTACTACTATTATTATTATTATTATTATTATTATTATTATTATTATTATTATTGTGTAATAAGCTGGTTTCTGGTCTTTCTTATGGTTTTAGCCTCTTTTTTCTCCACATTAATCTCTCACAGGTGAAGCTCTTCCCTCCAGACCAAGTATCTGATTAAGTGACACTTTAAAAGCTTTAATATGTGTTTATGAAGGTTTTTAGTGGTTAAAACACTAAATATGGCTACTAGCAGCAGCCAAAAAACCTTATTTTCTAACTACATCTGCCTGGAAAGTCAGAGATTTGTATCAGAAGGACTAAAATGATCAGGCGAGCTCAGAGTTAACTAAGACAGTCTGTAATGTTCTCAGAGGACAAGGACAAATAAATAAACATAAACAAAATCACAGAGGAGCTCCTGTAAAAGATAAAATTACCCCAGGACCCTGTTTATTTAATCTAATCTGAATATGATGAGGAGTGATGGGTTCTCATTTACAAATAGCTTTTTAATTTATAAGTATTTAAAAGTTTTGGCTCCTCTGAATGCACCATCATATGAAACAGATTTCTTTAAGCTAGTACAGCTGACTAAGTTAAGGTTCTTTCACCGTTTCGGTTGATTTAATAAAACATAAATGTAATTATTTAAGTTTAAAATAATTTTTTTTTTTTTTTCTGAAGTCCAAAGCCAAACAGTCTGTAAATCATTTAAGGTCCAGTCTGCAGTGACTGATGGATTTTTAAAGATTTTAAGTAGATGCCATAATTGTGTTGTTTACATCAGAAGAAAAAAATGGACTTTACATTAGAGCTGGGCGATATGACCAAAAATGTTATCACGATACATTTTTCTTTATTGATGAATCTCGATAATTATCACCATATTAAATCTAACACTGTCATAGTTTTAAACAACATCTTTCTAAAAACATCAGACTAAACACATGAAATCTTACTGTTTAAAATATTAAAATGTTTATTGCCAGAACAGAATATTGTAGCGTCCGGCTGGATGCGTTGAAAGGATGGATGAGAAAGACGTTTACAGTCGTCACTTTATTGTTGAAACTTACAAAGATTTCTGTCGGCCGCAGCCACTCCAACATAACAACAGGCTAGAGAGCCAAGCTAATATGCTAATGCTAGCACTCGGGCTAACACACACACACACACACACACACACCGAGCCCCACTCCTTCTTCTTCTTCTCACACAAACAGACGAGCACGACCTCACGCTCTCTCACCCGGCCAATCACAGCTTGTCTTAAACACAACAGAGCATTTTGGCGGCGCTGGTGAGGAGGAGCTAACAAGCAGCAGTATTAGACTCTGAACTCACTGTCAAGCTGCTTAGACGTGAAATGGAAAAGAACGTTAATGATTATCGAATTCTATTGTCCTGGCTTATCATCGTCATCGAGGGAAAAATTATCGTGAAAAAAATCGATATCGTTTTATCGCCCAGCACTACTTTACATTGTTCCACATTATGACTGGTATAGATTCAGCATTGCATAAACTGTGCAGAGTCTATGAAAATTGATTTGGATGACTGATTAATAGTGCTTTATAAGACAGGTGGTGATCCTGAGCCCATGAAGGCGTCGACCTTGTGTTTTAAGCCGCTTTATGCCACTCACGTCCAAACGGTCGCATCCAGAAGTGAGACAAGTCAACTATATTTGCATTTTGAAGTCAATACTTCCCTTAAAAACAAGTTTTTACAGACAGGACAGTACCGTCACTTGAACTCGTTGTCATCCCCCTACACACTATGCATCCTAGCAGAGGTGTGATGGCCTGAGTGTGTGTCAGTGTGTGTGTGTGTGTGTGTGATGAAAGTGCCAGCTGCCTGGTCTCTAATTTAATCTGTGCTATATCACACCACCACTAAGCGGATGTGACATCCTGCAGCCTGCAAATGAGCTCCTCTCTATTCCATTAGTCACCGAGCCAAGATGACACATATATTCAGCAAATGAACATGAGGCTGTGAGGAGGGTCTGCAGCAGCGAGATCTGTTACACGAGGCTGTAATCACACAGGTATTTAATTCCTGTCCTCTTCGCAGGGGAGCAGCTCAGATGGAGCTCATAAAGTGTGATGGCAGTTTTGTAATCGAGTCGTAATTACATCGTGATTTGATATTGCGAGTAATTGGCTCGGGTAAAACTGATTCATTAGCGCCCGCTGTTATTTTAAAACTCATGCCATTTGCATTGAATCACATCTATAGTCCCCGGCTGTGGGACATTATGGAGATGGATGAGATGGGTGTGTGTTTATGAATATTCAGGGATGCTGGCATGTTGATATTGATGGTGGGCCACTCCTTTGTCTCGATTGGCCGGCGTATGCCGAGCGACTTCTATGGAGATGAGATTACATAACAGCTGCCCTCCTTTCCTTACCAAACACATTGTTATTACTGAGGGAATGAGAAGCGCTGCGCAGGAGAAGGAGAAGTGAGAAAAACGCTTCTATCTCTCACATTATAAAAATAGCGATGTTAGGAGCTGGCTGCCCTTGTCTCCATAGCGACGGCGGTTTCGGTGCTCTCGGATGACTTGGTGTGCACACACACGTGTGTGTTTGTTAGCTGTGAGGATATGCTCAGATGCACTAATTCTCTAAAATGCATCTCTTTCTGTCAATTACACATGCAAGCTCACACTGCTCAAAGTTTTATTGAAGTTTGCTGCACTTTTGGTTTGTGATGGGCAGCTTTAGATGATTCTCACTTGATTATTAGCAGAATATTAGCCTTAATATCGTAATATTGAATATCTTAATGACATTTTTCCGTCCACAGCACAGAACAAAACAGCTCAGATATGATATCAGACAAGAATTAAGTAAAACTTTACAAATAATAAAAAGAGCATTGATGGGTAATATCTTCAACACCACCAACACACAATTATATATAATGTATTAATAAAAATAGAGTCACCTCAACCATCAGCATCCACCTGCAGTCGGTCCAGCAACAGAACTCTCAACACACATCAGCTCTTAGACGGAGAGGAGAGGAGAGAATGAGCCAGTTTATGAAGATGGAGGTGATTAGGAGGGACATTTAATTAGGACATCAGTCCTAACTCTTAACCAGAGGACCTTTCCGTCTCATCGGACATTTATACAGGACAGTGTCCCCATAATGCACTGGGCACCCAGGAAACCTGTTGTTCACCAACTTCCCACACAAGAGGTCTCCCATCCAAGTACTGCGCAGACCCAGACCTGCTTAGCTTCAGTGGATGTGAATGTATCATGCAGGGGAACAAATGGCAAAGTTAACGGGATAAAAACTGGTTTTACAACGTCAATAAAACTACATTTAGGAAAGCCTTTATTGTGGAAGAAGAAGGATGCTCTAATTGGGAATCCCAAACTGTACAGAAGGTGAGCAGTGACACATACAGGAAATGCATTGATTTGGGAGCCTTATATTTCACGTTTAATGGACGTTTTAAAGTGAAATAAAGAAGTGTTACGTATGTTATCTTTGGTTCGTTTAGTTAAATGTAGCAATAACTGAAATGCCAAACTCCAGACGGTGTCTCACTAAAACAATCAGAACTCTTCAGCAGCTGAAACCGCGGTGATAACAGCTCGGCCAGTGGACGCTAAGTGATCAAAATCTTCAAATTCAGTTGCTTTCATCCTCGGCTCTGATGAGGCTCATGTAGGAGGAGGACAAAAGCTCGTCTCAGCCACTAAATGTCATGTATTGCCGCTCTATTGCATTACGTCTCTCTTCTGAGGGCATAATTCAATTCCCAATCAATGTGTCTGGGCTGGAGGCCTTTCCTCCTGTCAGCCTGAGATTTTATCAGAGCTAACTTGTCTTCTTCACCTTTTGTAATGTCAGTTTGTGTTTTTCTTTAATCAATTCTATTGAAGTTCAAACGTCTAAGACGGTCTGGCCCTGAAGCGGTATGTTAATGAGGCAGACGAAGACGAGGAAGACTCACAGATTAGTATTTTCTTTTTTAACTTTAACGTTAATTGTTAAGGTGGACTGTAGAGCACGTTTGCTAAAGCGAATGTGTAAAACACTATGTTCTATACTTTGGACTCAGCCCAGGACGTCACAGATACCACGTTACTGCACGTATAGTTAAGTGAGCACCAGTCAGCTGTATCAGAGTGTAAAACCATCATCATGGACAAAGGACGTGATGTGACTGATGACATAATAGTGAACCTGTGAAGCATGGTGGAGGTAGTATCACCACTGACTGTGTGATGTTCTACAGCCGCTGTAGTGAAGCTGTACAGAACAGTCAGCACACCACAATGAACCAGTTCACCTTTAAATGAACACAGGAGTGAGCAGGAAAGTGTCAGGGGTCACCATCAGGGATCAGGGAAAGTGTCAGGGGTCACCATTGAGTCAACATTGTTATGACTAACCCTGCATAGCAGACACACAGTTAAAGTGCCAATGTTATCAAAGGATCACCATCAAACCACTTACAGTTTGCACGCTAGTACCAATCCTAGTAGGTCATGTGCACACGTATGTGCTGGCATTCTTCCCTGATGGTCTTGTCAACAGGTGGAAGTACGAGTGATGTCACGACAGTGACTTCCTGATTCACCTGATCTCACATCTGAGGACAATTGGATCACCAGGTTCATCATTCAGACCCACAACCACACAGTCTGAGTGGGCTCCACATACCTTCCTTCACCTGGCCATGCCATGACATCTCGCAAGAGTCATCCAAGCCACGTGTGAATATGCCTACTATTAGATAGATGGTTATATTATACAGTGGTAACCCTACTAACGAGTATTCCAGGTGACGAGTCAAGATCTCGGAATATTTTTGTTAACGAGTAAAATTCCAAGTAACAAGTAGCGTAAATTAGTTCAAGTATACCAACTGCTAGGGGCGCGGCGGTCGTAGCATCTCCTAGACGCTAGTGTAGAAGAAGAGGTCAGTCATTACCTTTGACCGCTGTCCAGTGAAAGTGAAAGTGCTAGTGAAAGTGACACAAAGACAGCAAAAGGTAGTGAACAAGAAAGTTAGATACATTTTACTTTTACTTTTCATATGATAAGTGTAACCATGCCATACACGTACGCCCGTCCTCCTGTCCTCCTTAGCCACCAGCCTACAGGAGCGCCGTCGTCGTCTCGTTTATGTTTTAAAAACCCATATAAACACATTATTTACATATTAAAGTATACTGTATATTGGCCGGCTGACACGGATTAATCAGTTTTACATGTATTCTTATGGGGAAAATGCATCCAGCTAACGAGCAAACCAGCTAACGAGCAAACCAGCTAACGAGTAAACCAGCTAACGAGCAAACCAGCTAACGAGCTCAGCTCCTGCATGGATTAAACTCGTAAGTAGGGTTACTTAAGTGGATTAAGTGGATTAATAGAAGTCTGATTGGCTGAGAAGGACATATTAATGCTTCTATATGTTGCTGGCATCCATAGCCTACTGTTAACAAGCTGCACTGCTTGGTGGCAAAACTTTGTAATAATTATGCAGTAGCATGTTTAATACAGCTCAACAGTGAATGTATTAATGCAGTTATTTATATATATATATATATATATATATAGTATTTGAAGGTATATAAAGTTTCTATTAATTAGCATTAATTATTTGTGTTAATTTGCTCATTAATTAATTTGTTTTAGTTAGTAGTTAGAAACAGTTTAAAACAGAAAGCTTTTATTTTAAGAAGTAAGGTAAAGATAAACCATGTTGGTGTCTCTGACATCTCTACAAGACTCATTGCTTTTCACAGTAACTATCACCTGCAGCAGCACATTTTTAAGCCTTTTTAGTGAAACTGTGACCCGTTCGTGGATATTGTGTGCTGTGTTACTCGTGTGATGTAATTGGTTACCTGCTGCTGGTGCTGTTGTTAGATTAAACAAGGCGGAGTCTAATTGTCAGAGCTAAGTGTGGTATAATTATGTGCTGTTTATTATATTTATTAAAAATATACATGTATCGTGGTCTACTGTTGTTTTATAAAAGCTGACAGCCTCAGAATAATATGAGAAATAATTTCATCATGAAAATGTTTAGCTGTGTAATAAATCCAGCACACGGCCAGCGTAACACACACACAGTCAGGTGACTGGAAACCTCCGAGCCGCAGGGGTTTTATCAGAGTCGGTGTAATCTCCAGTTTTGTCTCGTTCATCTAGATTCTCAGTGGGAGATGTCTGCGGTGTCTCTCCTCGGAGTGAGCTAATTCTGTCTAGATGCTTCTCTGGGGTACAGGCTGCTGTGTTCATGGGCGTTGTTGCTGTGGTGGTGGTTCTGTCTCTTGATCTCTAGAGATCCTGCTGTGTGTGTGTGTGTGTGTGTGCTCAGGTGCTCTATTAGCTGCAGGTAATTGACTCTCCCCTCCAAAACCCCCACAGGCCAAGCCATGTTAAATCCTCCTGGAATGAGATTCACCTGTGTGTGTGTCTGTGTGTGTGTGTGTGTGTGTGTGTGTGTGTGTGTGTGTGTGTGTGTGTGTGTGTGTGTGTGTGTGTGCAGCATGGTCAGAACGCAGGAAAAATTTCCAATATTAAATTGACTTCTGCAGACTTAAAGCTGACTGAATCGAGCTAATTCAGCACTGGTGCTATCACTGGCAGCCAGCATCCGCTGCTATAAAACGCTCCCGCTCTTTACTCAGCTCATTCGTTTTAGTGCGAGTCGCTCCCTCACAGTCTGGTGAATTTCCCTCTTTAAAGTTGCAGGCCAGAGAGATGAGTGATCTCTGCAGGTGGACACTTTGCAGCTTTGCAGCTGAGACTCTTTAGAGAGCGAGCCGGGCCTTGATGTGGGATTAGTAGATCATTCTGAGGCTGGAGAAGAGTTTCGCCCAACAGGACTGACACCAGCCTGGCTGAGCTGATGTATGGAGTCACGGAGTCATGTTCAGTTTTGGTTTATGGAAGAATCATCCTTCCACATGGCTAAAAAATGCAAGTGAGATCATCTTAAATCTGTCAAAATGTCAAATATTTCTTATGTTGGGAATACTGTGAGCTTATTATAAGACTAATGAACTTAAATCAGACATAATTTACTTGTTTTATGACACTTTATTACAGTCATCTCACTACGTTGGAAGATCATTCTGTTTGTTTTAAGATAAATGAGTTTTAAGCCGAGGACAAATCTGTAAGATGACACAGACACATCAGCTCCTTAGACATAAAAAATTGCACCTGGTGTGTTTAAGATGGTAGTAACTTCAGGCTCCTGCAGGTGGTGCTGTATGAGGATGATGAGGCTATAAATAATTGCAGGATGTGTGATGAGAAGAGGTGGTACAGTGCAGTGAATGTCTCAGATGTTAATGACTGGACTGTATTTGGGGGTTAAAGGTCAGAGTGTGAAGGAAGTCTGAATGTGCAGGTGTATGAAGTGTACAGTCATACAGGTCTACCAGCAGTGCTAACAATGCCAGTCTACAGGACCTTCTCCTCAGAACTGAGGCCAGTAGACGAGATGGTGTGTTTGACCAGGAAGCTTATTAGAAGTCTATATCTACATTGTCAGTATATATATATTAGGGCTGTCAAACAATGTAAATGTTTTAATCACAAGCTATTCTGCCACCCACCACTAGGAGCCACTAGCGAGCGTGAGTGAGTGCAGATATCACTGCTGACACTGTATTAAGTAGACACTGCGGCGTTTTGTAAACAAACATTTCTCACACATTTTCTAAACATTTTGGGGGGGCTGGTGCAGATTAATAGCATTTCAGTTCACTTTGATGTTGAAATGTAATTTGATATACGAGCAAATTGAGTTACGAGCTCCGTCACAGAACTAATTAAACTCGTAAGTCAAGGTTCCACTGTATAGTGAAAAATGTCAATAAAGATTATTTTAACATACGAGCCTTGCATCATCATTAGCGCAGCACTCGCAGCCTTTACTCTTCTACTCTTAGTGATGCTGTATGGTCAAGTCTCAGCATCAGCTACAAATGACTTGCAGGGACAAGTAGAATTTGTGTTAACTGCACTATTTTTATCGCATTAAATTGAGATTGTGTTAATGTATTATCTCGCTAACATCAGTAGTCCTATATATATATACTGTATATATATCACAGTGTATTACAGACAGTAAATAAATGCAGTGTATTTATAACAGATCTGGCTGCAGTGTGTAGAACAGAGTTAGATGAGATGTCATGCAGGATGCTCATTATAACCCTACAGTAATGGCATTAAAACATGGTGTTAAACTGAATATCGGTGTGAACAAAACCTTATATCTCAGAGTGGTAACTGACACACATATAAGTATACTTAAATAGTGTACTTTTATACTTAAATACAAGCGTATATGTAGATGTCTGCAGAACATTACTAGCGTTTGGCTCTTAGGGCGAGCTGGTGTATCTCAGAAGCCAAACTGCTCCTCTTCCACAGCAGCAGCAGCTCTGCTGAAACTATGGCTCCTTATCAAATATTAATCAGCCCTGCTCGTCTCTATGATGAAAGCTGGAGGCAAATAAAGAGAAAGGCCAACACAGAGTGAAGTGCAGCTTCATTCAAACAGGCCAGGAGCTGAAGAAGGGGGTGTGAGATGACAGAGATATGATCAGGTTTTGCTTACATTTACCAGACAATGGGCCATGAGGTAGAGAGAGGAAATGTCAATAAATAAAGAGAAATGATCTCACTGGGGTTAATTACATCATATTTTATATTTTAATGAAGAACTACTTTAAACATTTCATAGAAAATTCATTTCTCCCACAAAACAAAGACAGGATGCTGAATAAATAAATAAATAAATAAATAAAGCAGTAAATGTGTGTTTATGAGCTGTCAGGACACATCATCAGTGTGTACAATAGCAGGACAAAGACAAACCTGTTCAAACTGGACAAACTGTTGTTTCCCGAGAACTCGTTTACTGTGCACAGCATTTTATACCACAATACCACCCAAACACAGCGTCCCACATCCACAGAATACGTCTGTTCATATCAGTCTGGTTTACAATACGTTCTGAAGATGAGAACAAGCTCTTCATCTCTGAACGGTCCTAAAAACTTTGTGTCAAATTTTATTTCACACTCTGAATATTTAATTTTCAAATAAATAAAAGCTCTTAAATTTTTCTTGGTTTGAATGTGGCATTATAGGAATATAAGCCCCTGAGATGAAAAACGAGTCCCTGTGTGTTTAAGGTGGTAGTAACTTCAGGCTCCTGTAGGTGACGCTGTATGATGATGATGAGGCTATAAATCCCTGCAGGGTGTGTGATGAGAAGAGGTGGTACAGTGCAGTGAATGTCTCAGATGTTAATGATAAAGGAGTGACTGTATTTGGGGGTTAAAGGTCAGAGTGTGAAGGAAGTAGCTGAATGTGCAGGTGTATGAAGTGTACAGTCATACAGGTCTACCAGCAGTGCTAACGATCCCAGTCTACAGGACCTCAGAACTGTGGTGGACACACACAAGTCAAACATTAGCATCTGTTAATGAGCTTGTGAGCCATTGAATAAGTCACTGCACTGTACCACCTCTTCTACATCTTTGCATCTTATGACAGAAGGGCGACATTATTTTAAGCATGTAGTTATTATCTCCTGCACTGTCTGTGTGATTACATTTACATGGCAGGCTTTCATCAAGAAAACATGAAGCTGGCACCAAGAAAGCAAAGCAGAGGATGCCAGCTCTGTAAAGTACCTTTGTCATCCAGAGTTGAGAACGTGCAGAACTTCAGAGGAGGTTCTGATGGTAACTGGATTAGCCGTTGTTGTGTGAAGTCTTCCTGGTGTGTGTGTGTGTGGTGTGTCTGGTGCTTTTGAAGCTCACTGGCTGATGAGATGAGTGTTTAGAGAAGAGAAGTGTGGAGCCTGTGAGGTTCATTGTGTTCAGACACACGGCTAGTTTAGTGTGCAGGACGATGTTTAGGAGATGTTTTGAGAACACAGCACAGTCTGACTGCGCACTTTATTCCTTTTTTAATCTCAGCAGTGCAGACATGATCAATCATTAGCACTGACTGTAGTAACTGATGGTCTGTGATGTGTGTTTGATATTTATAAGCTGGTTTCAGGGGAGGTTGAGAAGCACAGACAGGTTTAGTGTGCAGTATAAATGTAGCTTATTTGTCCATTTGATGAATTTGTATTCACTTGTTATGTTGTGTTGTGTAGTAGTAGTGCATCCAAATATGAGAACAAACACAACTTAGTTTCGAGGAAAATTACATCACAGCAGCCAAACGTTTGTGTGTAGTGATAATTATATATAACACAGTGTTGTGATAAAGTACTGATGACTGTATAATGTAGTTTAGCCCTGAATATTATAATAACATTCATTTATGTTCATTATTTTCATTCAAAAAGGTATTAAATAATGTAATATTTTACATTCATTACACATAAATATATACACATATAAGTCTTTTTTGTTTTAATAGTGTTTGAATACTCAAACATGTTACAACATTAAAACACAAAAAGACTTCAAATATATAATTTTGCATGTAATTTATATAGAATGTCAAAATTACAATACTCTTCACAATATTGTATATATGTTCATATGATTATTATTATTTATATTATTCATATTCATATTCATATTTATATTATTATTATTATTATTATTAATATTATTATTATTATTATTATTATTAATAATAATAATAATAATAATAGTAATAATAATAATAATAATAATAATTGTTATTATTATTATTATTATTCAGAGTATCTCAGAGTAGGAGTGCTGGTCTATGACTATGGTATGTGTGTATATGTATGAGAAGTTCATTTAAGTTAATAAATTAAGTGAATTTAAATATTAATTATTAATTATTTGTTGATGATAATGAGACATATAAAAACATAAATATCTTTATATTCTAATTTATTTACAAGTGAACCTTTGTGAAATCTGGGGGCAGAAAAGAGAATCACAGACTTAAAATCTCTGTGCTGACATTTTCACACAGATAAGAGCAACATGTATTTAAACTGGCTTTCCCAGGACTTATTGTACACATTTATGGATCCTAAGTTATAAAAAGTCTGATATTTGATCAGCTGAAAAAGTAATTTTAGTTGGGCTGCTGTGGTCAAATGACCGTCGCTCAGCACTTCTAGTGTTAAAGAGAGTTTGGAGTGATTTGGTGTGAGATGATGAGTTCTACAGAACGCCATTACTGTGCTGGGGATGTGTGTTAACACCTGTGCCTGTGTGTTATTATATGAAAGGCAAAATCATCACCAAACAACACAATTATCAGCCGTTCTAATAACAGAACATTCTGCACAAATAAGAAAAGAAATGGCTTTATTTACATTATACTGCAGTATGAGCCCTGATCCTAACACCACACCACTCTGAAATGACTTTACATCTTAATAACTAATAGTGTAGAACATCATTTGCACCATTTCTGTTCATCTTTATGTCATAAAGTGTTCATTTACATAACAGTAGCTGCTCTTTTCAAAGGATGTTCGAATAAAAAGTGGAAGTAAAGTAATAATGTATAATGTTGATGGTCGTGGTTATGCAGACAGCTTGTACATTTATAAACATTGACTTGATAGGAGAAGGAAGCATAAATGTATGTACATATACAGTATTTGGACAGAAGTATAGGGACACCCGCTCATTCCTTTTAGTTGGTTTGCGTCTACTGTCTGTGCTGTTCAGGCTACAGACTTTGTAGTAGATTTAGGAGCTTTTCTGTGAGGATTTGATTACATTCAGCCACAAGAGTGTCAGCATCAGCACCTCATCCCCAACTTCACCAACTCAGCCCAAAAGTACTGGATGGAGCAGAGAACACAGCTCAGTTCTTTATACCCCTCTAGCCCACACCTGGCATTAGACAAGGTGCCAACAGGAAGCTGTGTGTACATCTGTGTCAGCTTAATGCATTCAAACTTTTGGACATTAAATAAGTCATTTTGGCCCTTTTTGTTGATGCATTCATCATGAAATGTCTGCAGGATATAAATGAGCACTGGACCCTTAGGATAAAGATGGTAAATGATGAGGTTTTGGACAAAGTACTGAGCTTTGCATGAGTGGATGAGCTGAGAGAAGCACACATCCTCCACTGTGCTCATCATGCAGAGACGAAAGACAGTATAGTGACATTTGACTTTCCTCTTCCTCTTCCCAGTGTCCCTACTGCAGTACATGGAGTTTCCTCATCACTTTGTGTTTAATAACAGGATGTTACATAACCTGTGGTAGGGTACGTATGGTAATGACTTTGCCTCAGAAGCTGGTGCCAGTCATCGGTGTTCTCTGGATGCCAGCGCTGTCTCGGCTCTGCTCCCTCTGGCACAGTGAGACGGTGTGAAAGGCAGAGATTGTCAGCTTTTTGGCTTACGGTGTGGCAGAGGGACAAAGGTGTGAGGCCGTTTGGCACCAGGCTGCGGCTCCGGGCACATTGAGGTCCCACGCAGTTCTCTAAGTCCATTCATCCGAGTGTGAAAGAGAGAGAGCAGAAGTGTGAAGGAGGGAACGCACATCAACAAAGGGCCGACTTAGTTCTTTTGCCTGCGTTTGACTTCGTTTCCCCTTCAAAGGAAGGGCAGAATCCACAAAGACTATTAATAGACTTTCATTTGCATTAAAACCCAAACACGTGCTGCTCAGAGGAACAGAGTGCACACCCACAAACGAAGACATCGTCTTCTTTTCACCATCTGCTGAAATGTTTGAAGTTTTCCATCAATCTGTGGCAGCGCTGTGCTGTGCCTGAGCCTACATCACAATTTCATTCAGAATTACAGACAAACACAATGTGACTAATAACACACTCCGTCTCTCTCTGAGCACAGTCAGCATGTCTTACCACCAGTGATGGTATAGTTACATTGAAAAAGTAATCTGATTACTCCTTTAAAAAGTAACTTAGTTACTTTACTAATTACTTGATTTTAAAAGTAACTATGTTAGATTACAAGTTACTTTATTAGTTACATTCAGCAGCTGCAGACGACACCTCCCACCACCTCTACATAAAAATTACAACCAGTGTTGCCAAAACTCACTTTATTGGAAATGCATTTTTAACAGCAACAATGTATCTCCTGACATTTAAAGTTGAACTTAAGAACTTTTTCATGACAGTCTAATTTTATGACCAGCACCTGTACATACTGCCCTACCAACTTCAAGTCCAGCTTCTGTTGTGTATGGGCCAATTACTAAAAAATATTAAACCTTTTATCCTTTTGTGTATTTACCAGTAATTAAATTTTTTGACTATTGGTTTAAGATATTTGGATTGCATGAGACAGTTTTTTGTAATATTGTAATATTGGTTTAAACTAGATAAATTAATGTTTTTTTTATGTGGTATTTCATAGTGTAGTACTGCAGTGTCAGTATAAAGGGTTACTGTCTCTTTAAGAAAAACGCTGTTTTGGGGGATAAGCTGTATTAGAGAGTGAGTAGGAGAAAAGTTTGAACTTCATCCAGACTGTGGACGTTTAATCAACGTTCTCAATAAAAGACATGAACAGTACAACAGTTAGTCCATGTTGGTCTATAACACATAACATATAATATATAATATAGCATCAAAGTACATTTCATTATTAGAGATCAAATGCAGGTCACTTCAAAGGGTTTATTTACATCACACATCTAAACATTTACACCGAATTTCATTCTAAAAGGTGAACTGCTGTGTATTAAGTGACATTTAAAGCCTTTTTATTGTTTTAATGTTAAAGAGTCTCACATGATGCTGATATGTGATGGTGATGGTGAGTAAATGACTATAAACAGTATAAACACTGTGTGTCTCTCAGAGCTACAGCTGCCACATTCCTAATATCAACACTCCTGAACCAGAGACAACATCACAAGTGTCTGACCTGGACTGAGCAGAACCAGAACTGGACTGTGACTCAGTACAAAGTCCTCTGTTTACATTTCATTTGTGTTCATCTAAGGTGTAAAATATGAAAGTGGGCATTTGAGAGCTCATTAGCTGATATGGCAGAATAGCTGGCTCTGTAATGATTAAGCTGTGTGTTTACATTGAGAGGCTGATTACAGCCCTTCAGTGCAGTAAGGACATCTTATCAGAGTCTTAAAGGAAGCATCGTTTATTATACTCTGCATATTCTCAGTGTAGGAGGTGTGATATGTCTACATTTTTTAATGTTTGTCTCATTTGCAGCCATGTTTAACCTCATCCCTGTGGGTCTGCGAGTGGTAGCCATCCAGGGTGTCCAGACCAAACTCTACCTGGCCATGAACAGTGAGGGCTACCTGTACACATCAGTAAGTACCAGCAGCCTCTAATCTAACTGCTAACAGTACTGTCTGCATTGTCAAGAGTGTTGTTCTGGTAAAAACGTTGACATTTGAGTGATTTAAGTTTTGATATTTGATATTTTTGGCATTATTTTAATATGTCTGTCACACCCCCACCGCTGTGTTTCTGTCTTTCACCATGCTGTCTGTGTCCCCGCCCTCTTCTCTGTGTCCTGCTGAGTTAAGGTTCTGCACCTGTCCTGTATTACTCCTCATTAGCCCTCGTCTGTTTAGCCCTCCTTGTGTTTGTCAGTCTTCGCTGGTCTTTGCTTGTGTGATTGGTGGTGTGTTCCTGACACTACGTCTTCTTTGTTTAATGTTGTACCCACAGTGTTTTTGTTTAAGATGTGTTTTTGCTTCTTTAAATAAAACCTTTTGTTTGGGCAGCACCTGCTGCTTCCTTCTACCTGCCTCATCACCACAACGTCACTTTGTCTACATATGAGTGTAAACTGATTTACATTTTTAGTGTTTAACAAGTCAAATATCTATTTTATTAACTAGACTTAGTGTTACTTCCAAACTTTCATCCTGTAGTGTGTGTGTGTGTGTGTGTGTGTGTGTG